>CATIWR010044447.1:0-16577 GCA_949677035.1 Omphalea diandra
TGTAAAACCACACTATAGTTGATTCCCAGGAAAGATTGGAGGGGTCACAAGTGATCCCACTTAAAACCCAATCTCCTTAGACAGAATCACCCTAATAGTAATTTAACAGCACAATATATCACTACAACTATACCCTACAAAATAGTTATTGAAAATAAAGATAAAATAAGAACAAACGAGGTTCGACCAATTATGCCTACGTCCTCGGACACTACCAAAATTATATTTCACTAAGAAAAGGACTACAAAGTGAAATATTACAAAAGAGAGAGAAATATTGAAAATTGCCTAAGAAATAAGTAGACAATTTTTGGGATTCTTAAACTAAAGGAATTAAGGCTCTATTTATAACAAAACAGCCTCCCACCCTTTTTAGTCTATTTCCGATGTGGAATATGATTCTATTTATAACAAAAGGAATTCTTTTGCCTTTGTTATTTCCCCGATGTGGGATATCAAATGAGCCATCATAATTCAACAATTTGTCGCTATGTTTATAGTGTTATGATATTTTATGATACAAGTCTTAATATTTTACGATGCATTTAGCTCCTTTTTTTCAAATTTAGTATAAAATGTTTATGTTTATTTTTTTGTTTTTAATCTAATTTCTGTATTTTAATGATTCATTTTCTGTTTATTTTAAAAAGTTAAGGTCTAAATTATAGGAATCAATAAAATATATTTTTTGGGTTATATAATTATTGGTTAATTAGATTATGGTCTAGCATTTTTTAAAAGTTATGGTGAACCAAAAAAAGTTATGGTTAATAGATTAGTGTTTGGATCAAATGTTTAATTTGGAAGTTATGTTCTAAATGTTTCACTAAACAGTGTTTGGATCAACAAAATGAACTAGTAAAAGATAGATTAGCATATAATTATTAGTTAATTAGATTAAATCAAATTCAATTATCAACTGAAAAGTGACCGTTTGTATGTTACTTTAATAAAAACATAAATGCTTCTCTTTGCTATTATATTAAGTTAAAGTTGAAATAATTAATCCATTTAATTATTGGCTAAATGTTTTATTGATTCCTATAATGTTTAGTAAAACATTTGATCCAAACACTGCTTGATGAAACATGTACACCAATTAAATTTGATTTAATCTAAAATATTTTTTTCTTGATCCAATTATTGCTTAGTGATTGTATTAAATAACCTTTTATTTTAATTTTAAAGGTATAATATTATTATTCATTCATTTTATAATATGTATATATTTTTTACTTTTTACATCAACCTCATCAGCATCAAATTTTGTATGTCATTAGCTATATTTATTGTTGACGTAACTCTTAATTCTATTAATTTTTATTCTAAATTATTATATCAATTTTTATCCTAAATTATAACTTATGGCGATGCTGAAATTTGTACTCTTTCGCTAAATAAAATTATAGCTTTGGGATAAGTTGTTAAAAGTTATCGAAGTTGATATATTGTTACAACTAAGCCCTAAGATTGGAATCCTATCATCTTTTGAAATCCACTATTATTGACGAAATTCAATTTTTTTTCTAATGTAATCTTTTATTATGATATAATTTATTTAAATTTTCTTTCACTTTTTTTTATAATTTATATATTATGGTTAAAATTTTATTCTCAAGTATTGCACTATTTTTTCTCTTAATTGACTATTAATTGTTCTCTTCATTCTAAATACTGACATTTATCAATTCTTAAAAAGCATAAACTTTTTCTTTAATTGTCTTTTATATAAATTATAAGTTCTGTCAAAGATTTTTTTAAAAAAACTTCTAACTATGTTCTAACTGTTACATTATTGTTTTTGACTCTTCACACTTGTTTACGTTGTGTTTTTTTTTTCTTTTCCAATTACAAACCAAATCATATAAATTAATAAATAAAAAGCTAATTGAAAAGATATTTTATATAAACAATAATAAAAATTTTCAATATTTTTTATATAATTACTTTTAAACTTTACATTTTTTGTCTTTCATTTTTAATTTAAAGTTTTAAAATTCTTCAAAAAATTATAAGATATGGGGTGACAAAAAAGATTTGAAAAATTGATTTGATAAAAAAATTTATAAAAATCTATTAAAAAATTTGATTAGCTTAATCGATAGTTTTAGTTTAATTTTTATTTAAAAATTGTAAATTTTGGTTTGGATTTTCTTTTCTATAAAAAAAAACAGCAGTTAATTGAATATATATATATATATATATATATGTGTGTGTGTGTGTGTGTGTTAGATTTTTTTCTTATTTAATGATTTATATCGATTTGAAAATTAATTTTTTATTTATATTTTAAATAAAATATGTTATTATATATATTCTTTTGTCAATTAGTGTTAAGCAGTCAATTACTTGATTTTTTTTGAATTGCTAGATCAATAACTTTTTGTACTTTTGGTTTAATTCTTTATTTGAATTTTTTAAAATATTAACTGCAAGTAATTAATAGAATAAACAAGGGATCAAACTGCAATCACAACATGTATGTGGTCTCTGTTTTCACCACGTGCTTTAATTCTCTACCATTTTATCCTACACCTAAAATAAAATATTAGAGTGTAAATGGGATTTTAGTTAGCTAACTATTAATGAACTTTTAGGTTCTACTCTGTTGTTGTTACTAGTGCTAAAGAGGCATTGATTTGTGGTGTACCTGCCCGTTGCAAATTCTTGAACTGGTTTTCTTTTCTATTATTTATTTATTTTCTTTCATTTTGATTTTTATTAAATTGGATTGCCATCTATTTTTATTCCTTTTATGGCTTATGAAATGTAAACAAATTTGACTTGAAAAACTCTTTAATTATTAGACAATATATTCAAATTTTTTTATTTTATATTTTCTCATAAAAATAAATTATATATTTTAATGACTTCAAACATTGTTAATAAATTTTTATCCGTAGCAATATGCGGGTGTTCACTTTAGTGTGTGTGTGTGTATATATATATATATATATATATATATATATATATATACACACACACTGCTCGATCTTTGATCTAGTTACATCATTGGTCACGGATCGAACTAGAATTAAATTGAGATAAAATCAAAGTGTAATTTAATTATAATTTAATGTATTATATTAAAACATATTATACATATATATATAGTAATAAATATGAAATACTTTATCAATGAAATTTTTTTATAATTAATAATTGTAAAATATAAAATAAATAATTATTTTAAATTTTTTTTATTATTATTTTATTAAATTAAAAAATTATATATTATAAAATAATACTACTTTAATATTAATATAATAATTTTTAATAAATTATTTTTTAAATTTTAGAATAATTTACTATTTTTAATAACTTATATAGTTATATTATCAACAACTTTTTATAATTCTTTATTACTTCTAAAATTCAATAAGTTGTATTATAAAGTTATAATAAATCTATTTTAAAAAATAAAGTAATTATTATTTTATTATTGATGATAATTTAATAAATATAATTTTTTATTTTAAAAAATTTTAAAAGTAAAAAAAAAAAAAGGGATAAAGCCATTTGATCAAATTTCTTTTATTTTAGGCTTGAGAATCAATTTCACTTAGCCAAAGACCCGATTTTCAAGTTTTTTAATTGACCAGCTAGACCGAGCTATATATATATATATATATACAGACACACGCACTATAATAGAGTGCATATTTTTATAGTTTGAGCTAACAATTGATAAATAATATTTATATATATATATATATATACACACACACACTATAATAGAGTACATATTTTTATAGTTTGAGCTAACAATTGATAAATAATATTTACCATTATAATTAAAATTTTGTGCATATCAATATATATTATTAATTTCAATCTTAAAATTAGTTTTAGACAATTATTTATCATTTATCAGATAATTATGTATAATATAATCACAAGTCATTAGTTTATATTAAGTTGTAAAAAATTATCATATGAAAAATTCTAAATATGAAATAAGAAAAAATAATTATCATATAAAAATCTTCTAAATAGAAAATTAAAAACTTTAAACAATAAAAAATTTTAAATAGAAAATTAAGATCATATAATAAAATATTTCTAAACAAGAAATTAGAAAAATCTAAAAAGTAAAAATTCTATACAACTTTAAATAGAAAATAAAAAACATAAAAAATAATAATTTTAAACATGAAGTTAAGATTTAAATTAATTGTATTTATTGTTTAAAATTCAGATTCTATAAAGGCTAACAAGAGTATAATAGATAATAGATAGTTAAAATTACTTTATTCAAATTTAATAAATTTTCTTTTAAAATTATGCTATATACGATTGGAATAATAAATCAATAGATAATTTTTTGTTATAATTATTACACATATACATGTATATAATTTATAATTATCTATTAATTTATTTTTTATTATGAAATACTTAATAAATAAACATTATAGTTATTTAAAATTTATTATTACAGTCATTTCATGTCATGCTTAAATTGACGACTAATTAATTTTTAAAATTGTATACATATAATCTTAGAAATAATTTTATCATTAAATATTTCAATATAAAAGAATCAATTGAGTTCAAAATCCATCCTCGGATTAATAAATTAGAGAGTTTTTAATGAAATATTGTTCAATTGTATTCAAAAGTACAAATTGTAATAATTCTAACTTGTATATTGGCTTATTGGTTAAAAAAATTCAAATTTTTACGCATTTTAATTATTATACTCAATCCTTTAAATTTTGATAAATTTAGTCAAATTTATAAAACTTTTTGATAATTATGTTTAATTAATGATTTTGGTCAAAATTAAATGATATGTCTCATGGCGTGGATGACACATTGAATTAGATTTTCAAACTTACAACAACTAATATGACAAAAAACTTATAGTTGTCATTGAATTAGATTTTATCCACCCATCAATATCCACATTAACATATCATTCAATTTTGATCAAAATTATAAATTGGATATAGTTGTCAAAAAATTTGCAAATTTAATTAAATTTGCCAAAATTTAATGAATTAGACACAATGGTTAAAACTCATAAAAATTTAGATTTCTTTTTTTAAACTAATAAGCCTTGTATGTTTTATCTAATATGAAATATGTAATTATTACCGTTATTTTCTGAATTTAATTTATAAATTATATAATAATAATAACTATTTTTCATATATTGTTTAAAACTATGTCAAACTATAAATTCAAGAAAGTAGTTGCAGAAGGCATTTCTGAAGCTTGTCCTAAGATTCAGAAAAATTATTATTTCGTACTTTAGATTTAATACTATTTATTAGTCAATTCTTTTATTTCTAAAATCTCATCAAATAATTCCTGACACTAAATTCATAAACTATTTTTTTTTTCATTGAATGAGTATCAAACATCAATTATATCCTTCATATAAACTCAAATTTCTCTTTTCCAATTGTTAATTTGAATTTATTAAATTTGTTTGAACCATTAGATTATCATTCTCTCATTCAAGTTCGAATAGACTTGTCAATATTTTTATCCACCCATCAATATCAAACTCATTCATCACGGAAAATAATAAATTATTAAATAAAAAAGAATTTACACATTTTAGTTTGAATATAACATTGTGAAAAATTATGAAATATCACTAATAAAATAAAAAAATTAAATAAATAATTTTTATGTTTGGACAATTCATCATTCTATATATTAAAATTTCTTCAGAGACAGACAATTTTCTCACACTAACACTCTCAAAGAACTCTCTCATATACAAAATTCATATGAGCATACACAATTAAGATACTTGCACAAAGAAGAGGAACTGCTACCATCAAGTATGAAAAAGGAAGAAAAAAAAAACAACAAAAAAAAAAAAAAAAAAGAGAATTAGAAAAGGATAATGAATGAGGCAACCAATAATGACTGTGGACCATGATGACCTTAAGAGAAACAAGAAAAAACGCCGACAGAAATCCTCATAATACTAACAATAATAATCACATCAACTCACTTAAGCAAGTATTCATCATATCAATAATGAGGAGTGATTCTTGTTCCAAAAAAAAAAAAAGGAATAAAAAAATGAGTATTTTTTTCTTGGAATTTTTCAGTTTCAAAAATTTTCTTTCATGTTTCTTAATTTTTACAATAATAATAATAATTATTTTTTATTAAACAAGTAATGTTTTCTTTTTAAAAAAGTTTGACTAAGGCAATAAATTTTGTAGGAAGGAGAAATTTTTTTTATATTTAATTGCAAGAAAATGTAAAGTGTGTGTGTGTGTGTATATATATATATATAATTTATTGAAAGAGTCAATAAATATAATTTAATCAGAGAAATTGAAAAATATTTTTAAAATTAATTTATAATTACTTAAAAATAAAATTATTTATATTAATAAATTAAAATTAAGACAGTATTTTATAACACATTTCTTTGAAAGTTATTGAATAAATTAAATATGATTTTCAGTGTACTTTAACAAAAATTACAAATCAAATAATATAAAATCCAACTTCCTAAAGAATAATTTCTTAAAAATAAAACTTTCCAAAAATTACTTCGGTAATCTATTTGGTGCCAAGATCTACATATGGTATTTTAAAGGGGATCTTCCTAATAGAAATCAATCCCCAAAATTTCTAAGGAAATAAGTGAGTCCAAATTTAAATTCATGGCTTCGGAACTACAACACTAATAAACTAGTAGCACAAAAATTGAATTAAAAAAAAGAAAGAAAGAATGTAATGAGTAAATCTTATTAAGGACTTACTGTTTTTAGCTTGTACACAAGCATCATGTTTCATACAACAAGCATCAAGGCCATCACAGGGTCTCTCCCCTTGGCATCCACTGTATAAAAGCCCACAGTACTTGCCATATCTCAAAAATGGAGGCACTGTACAAATCAACATTCGCTACCTAATTAATTAATTAGCAATGCCAATCCATTGATCAAATTCTACAAGTTAAGTGCTTACCAGAGCAGAACTCAGACTCACATTTCCTACTGCATTCTTTACTCTGAGGAAGGAAAATATTCGTATTTTACAGCATTTTTTTTTTTAAAAAAAAAAGAAAGAAAAGAAAGTGAAACATACCACAGAAATGGAGGCATCTACTTTTTGAACACCAATGTTGAGAGCATGGGCAGGAATAGAATAAAAGGAGAGGACCAGAAAAGAAGAAGAAAGAAGAAGATAGGATACTAAATTCAATGACTGGTTTATATTTGCCATTGCTGCTTCGTTATGTCCACAAGGCTCTGATTTATAGAGAGGGACAAAGGAATTTCTATGAGAGAGAGGGAAAAAAAAATCCCTAGGATGGGGGTAGAAAAAGCGGAGGACGATCGACTATCTTGTAATGTCCCGTGAAGAGTTTTTGGAGTGTAGTTCACGCATTTCACTAACACATTCTTTTTTTTTTTCCAATTTAATATGAAGGGCTTTCCTATAAAAGGCGAGATACATACAACAGCATCTAAACAATGTTTCACTGTTTTTTTTTTAAAAAACTATATTTTTATCACTTTATTTTCGTTTTTCATATTTATTTGCATCAATTTACATATTTTTTAAATTTTTATAATTATATATTTTCTTATCATATTTTTAAAATTTTTATAATTATATATTTTCTTATTTTAAACAATAAAAAACAAATACAAGCACAATATGATGAGTAATAATAATTCATTAAATTGTATTTAATATAAATTTTAAAATATATAAATATTAATTAATAATAATTTAATTTTATGTATTATTTTTATTTCTTAATACCTAAAGTTTAATATTTACAATTATATATACATAGACGGTGATAGTACTATTCGCAGTGAAGCGAGCAACACCTTGCATTTTGAACAGTATTTTTATAATTGGATCAAATTGATAAGTTAAATTGATAAAATTAAGAATTAATAAGTGATTTAGTTCAGTTTAGTATTAAAAATCACTCACTTAAAAATTGATTAAAATAAAAAAAATTAATTAAAACTGAAAAAACACTCAAAATCATATATTGATCAAATTTATTCAACTTAAAAATATATTAAAATATTACTATTTTACTCTAACGTTAATTTTAAAAATAATTTTCATTATTTTACTAAATTATATATATTAAAATTTTTAAATATTATTTATATATTTTTAAAAAAATCTTTTAAATTGAAGCAGCCAAATTAATTATATTGATCAGATTGAAAATAGGTCAATTAATTATTTAATTTTCAGTTAGATTTTAAAATCATTGTTCTCAATATAAATTAATAAATTAAAAATGTAACAAATATTGGCGGTGGTTGTGGGGTCCAATTATTGAGAACAATGCCCACCCAACAAACTTGCCAATCAAATAGGGGGCCTTCATACTCCAAATGGGATTCAACTTGCAAGCAGAAGCAAAGGATTAAAAATAGCAGTTTCTTGTTAAGTAATTCTTCGATAGACCTATTATGCCTCTGATCAAATAATATGTCCAAATAATAGTGTCTTAATTAACGTGTTTGTCTTGTCATTGACTCCATCACTAATTTCAGTTTTAGTGCAATATTGCGTCCAGCTGCCATTTGCTTAATTCAACTGGGATGTTTATTATTAGAAGGCCTGTATGTATCCAGTCTGGTGTTTGTCATCCATTAAACGTCTCAGTTGTTGCAGGAAAATAACCAAAACCAATAGCATAAAAAATGGCAGCTGCGTTTGCTCTCAGTATTTTTTTTGGGTTCAAACTCCGAGGTCTTGAGAAATAGTTTTCAAATTCACAAGTTAAGCATAAGATGTTTTTATATTTTTAAAGTCATAAACATGTGACTTTGACTTAAAAAATGTTCATAATTATTATGAAATTCAATTGCTCACTCACAGATTACGCGAATTATGATGTAAAAATTTTATACTAAGAATTTTTTATTTTTATATTATAAATTAATCTAACTTAACTTATATTCAATTTAGAATCATTAAATTTAACTGAATAATCAATTTTTTTGAATTTTTAGGCATTTGTCTTTTCATGTGTGTGTATATGTAATTTTAATTTAACTATTTTATAATTTTTGTAATTAAGTAATATGATATGACAACATTATATAGTTTTAAATTATAATTTTTATAATTTTTGTAAATATTTAATAAATACTAATCATAACTCATTTTTTTAAAATAAGATAATTTGCATATTGCATGGACTATACTGAATATATTATTTAAAATATATTTGTAAATATTAATGAAATTAAATTATTCATTATAAATATATAAACAAGTAAATAATATTTATTTTTTAAAATAGATAACATATGAAAATTATTTTTAGTTTTATTTTTTAATTGTCTATTTCATAATTTATTTAATACTTTTTTATTTTTATTTATAGCTACTTTATTTAGAAAGTTTACATGATGCATTAATAGAAATCCTACTTACTTATGCATTGAACAGTTAGCTTGATAATTGATAAAATTTTATTTTAAATAAATTTTGAAATCATGAACTTTATTTTATTATTTTTTAACTATGTACATATATTATGATTGCAAAGAGATCTTTCTCTTGCCCTTAAGATGTCATTTTTATGCGTTTGATTGTGTTTTGAAGTGCCTTAGTTGACTTAGAGTTGGCTAAAGGTAGGATAAATATGTGTATTGAGTTTTTGAGATGATTCAATTGCATACGATTTTTTTTATTGTGTTAGTCTTGAATTTTTAGTTTCTAAGGTACATACCCGTCAACTCTTTTTGTTGAATATACTTTATCATTTAGAAATTCAAACATTTTGTGTATATATATGGTCTACGTGACATGTTAGTCTTTGCTCATATGGTTCAACCATGTTGATTATTTATTTATAGCCTTTTTGTTGCAATTACTCAGTTATCTTGATTTGTTACTTTATTGTGGTTCTATATTTGTTTGCTTGCAAATTGCAACATTTGTTGTTTTTTAGGATGATGCAGGCTTTATAAAGGCTGACAGATCTATAGTTCTTATACCCTCTTGGTTCTAGAGGCTTCTCCAATAGGTGTGCTATTGCATTGTGTTGACAAGACTGCTTCAATTCTTTGCCCTACTTCTTATGCATGCATTGAGAAAGGACAATACTACTATGCATTGCTTAGTTAAGCATTGGATGACATTACCCATTCCTTTCATTATCGTAGATAGGTGAGGTGACCTTTATGTTGTTCGACTTCACTTGTATGACTAACACCTGTTATTTGGGTCTTCCTCTTCGTATTGATGCTGAGGTCAAAGTTAAGACCCTACAAAGGGACTACATCAGGAGTCTTCAAGGGTTTGTCCCTGTTTTGAAGGGGAAGAATGCTTTCGTGAAGTCCAACATTATCACTAAGGCTTTAGAGGCTATTGAGGATAACCCAATCGAGGTGATTGACTAAGTGACCATAAGAAGAGTATGCATAAGTATGGATATCTTTAAAGTCTTGCAAGGTTTGAATATTGATAAATGCATAATATGCTTCCATTACATTTTGCGTTATTTAAATAATTTATGTTTTAATAACATTCTCTTGTCCTTGGACTTGATCACTACTTACTAGCCCTTAATCTAGCCTTATATTACAAGCTAAAAAGACATTATGATCCTTAAAATGTTAAGGTCCAAGTTAGTGGAGAAAGGTGGGATATTCTTGCCTATGGTTATGTGTGACTCTTAACAAGTCGAAGTAGAAACTTAGGTTTTTGTGCAGTTGGAAATTTAAATTTTGAACGAAGTACGTTACCAAGACAAACACACATATTCTATTGTATTAATTAATTGTAAATGGTAATTAAAAAATTATTGTTATTGAAAGCAAATTTGCTTAATTAATGAAAATTATAGATATTGTTAAGATAAATTTCTCTAAAATACTTTGATACTTGATCTTGATTGTTTAATTATTGAATTTTACTTATTTAAAACTATTTATTGCTTAAAGACAAACAAGAGGTTAGGTTTGAGAAAATTTATTTAGTGCATAAATTCATATATTTGATAGTTTAATTTCTTTCAAAATTTAGAGTTTTTTAATGAATTTGACATATAAAAAGACCTATAAGGGTTAATTGTGTTAAAACGGAAGAAAAGAGCTTAACAAGAATGAAAGAAGCCTTACACGACCATGCAAAACTTTGCATGGCTATACATCAATTCGAGCCAAGTTAGGGGGAGGAGGGGAGGGGAGAGGGGGGGTTAAGGAAATGTCAAGCTTTTTACATAGCCATGCAATGCTTTGCATGCCCATGTAGTCATTCTATACAGGCATGCACATTGCCATGTAAGGAGGAAGTAGCTAAAAATGACTCACCCACCTTGCATGACCATGCATATAAAAGAGCCAAAAAGGAATCATGCTTTTGCATGGCCATGAAAATATTTGCATGGTCATGCATCACTAAAAAGGAGAAATTTTAACTTCCTGATCAACTTCAATTGCTTCGCTTTTAATTCCATATGGTTCTGACTTAGTACTAAGGCAAAGAGCACTTTTTAAAGGGGAAGAGCACATGAATTTGATAATTGAATAAGCATCTAAGGGGCACTAAAAAAGCATATAATTTAATTAAAGGAGAGGCCAAGCATCAAGCTAAAGGCTTAGGAGCAAAGAAGAGATTGAATGGGCAATCAACCAAGAGCATAAAAATTAAAGAACATGGCTTCCTTCGTATATAGTTTGATTGCTTTCTTTTGTAATATGAACCAATTCTTTATTAAGCTAGGATGTAAATGGTTCTTATTTAAAATTATGGTTTTCTAATATGTTTTTTTGGTTTTATTCATCCTTTTGTGTTAGTAATCATTGTGGAATCATTGATATCAATTAATTGGCCATTAATCATATTTAGTTTTGTGAAGACTATTGAGAGATGTTTTCTATGAAATAAATCTTTAATGATTTCCTTACTCTTTTTTCTATTGGGAGACTTTAATGGATTATTACTATTATTAGGGTCTTACTATGTTTGACAATTGCATGATGTCTAACTATTATGTTGAAAATTTTTAGTTTAGCATGTGATTGTATGTTAATTGATACTTAGGAGAGATTAATTAATCACTTAAATAACCTGATAGTAACACTAGATGAATAACCAATTAGATAAAAGATTAAAAATAATAAGAAGTTAACAAGTGAAGTTGAGTCCCTAGCTGTCTTCTCTCATTGATTGTTTTCCTATAATAACTTACCATTAGTTTAAGTAGTTTTAGCTCTTGTAATCTATAATTTAAACAATTTTTCAATTAGGTTTTCTAAATAATAAAAGAGACATAGAGCTTAGTACTTAATGAATTGATCCTCATGGGAACAATGTGACTTATGCACTTATAGATTAAAGGCTTATATACATCACAGTAGTAGCACCTATAATAAGGGTATTCTATTCCACCATACTATGGTTCCTATATGAATTTATAAGTATAGAAAGTTGTTGTAGTAGATGGCTCCATAAAATTATAGGACAATTATCATATGTCCCGCATTTGACATGTCTAAGGGTACTTGGCTTGCAAGCTATAAGCTCTCTGCACCATCTCCTGAGTCTGAATAGAGTTTAAGGCTCAAGTTTGGAGAACCTATTATTTAGATAAAGTTGACCTAATGCATATAGTGCATGTAAAATCTACTAAATATAGTGAACAAATTTAATTAACAAGGGCAAAATTATACAAGTAAACCAGAGATTATGACATGTGAAGTTAATTTAGTCCCCAATAGAGTTACCACTATGAACACCTAAGGTTTTACTTGGACGAATCTTAATTGTGACTCTTAACCTTTTATTGACCATCAAGTGATTAAGAAGACATGGGATCATACTTTCATACAACCCCAATTGATGGCACATGAAGGGATCAATAAGGGATCCAAGGGAAGACCCCTTGATAGATAAAAGCCCTTAGGGAATCAAGTGACCTATGGGGAGTTTGAGGGGCAATAGTTTGGTAATACCTTAAGTGTTTAACTAGAATCGCCATTAGACTTTGTTCATGATAAAATTCCAGGTAAGGAAGGGTTTCAGTCCAAATAGGTTAACTAGAATACCTAATCCATCTTCACCCCATCAGAGATTGGGTTCGAGAATTTGGTGTGACTTTGGAAAGCTATTAGGCATTCCTAAGTCATTTTCACTTTAGGACTTGATCTTTAAAAATCTTTAGTTAACATTTACAAGTTTATCCTTATCAATTATTTAATCCATTTTAGAATGACCCTAAGCATACAATTAGAGCATTTTCATACATCATCATCAAACAACACACATATAATCATTCACCATCGGATAGGGATACATGATCAAATGAAAGTGAGTATTCATGTAATCATATAAATGGACATATTGTATGCAAATATTGACACTTATAACCTATAAAATAAAGCACATGTTAGTACTTACAGTTAAGAAACAAAATACGAAAGAAGGCAATCCATATATCTAAGTACAACAAATTGACATATAAGGATAATGTCATCTTTACCTTGGATAAGGAATACCTTAGCAACTTACACTAAATTGCTCATCATAATTGATTAAAAATACTATTCATGTCTAAATCTAATGCCCTAACCACCAAAAACATGCTCAAATGATAAACAAAAAATGTGCAATACATCTATGGTATAAATAAGATAATAAAGTGAGTGTGTGATGGATAACAAGACAAATAAGACATAAATCTATTATTGGTAGAATATAGGGTGGAATCATGGGGTCCTGCGTGTCCAAAACTTCACCCATAAAGTCCTTAAATATGGTCAATATGTTAATGATAAGAAGGAAGCTATCCTAAACATGAAAAAGGCTAAGATGCATTTTTTGGTAAGTGAAAGTATGTGAAATGGCAAAGTTAGTGAATTGATTTAAATAAGCATAATGTAAAATGATTCAAATATAGTGTGCATCTCTGCCCTATGTGATGTATCTTTACAACCTATGTCATAGAGATGGAGAGAGAACTAATTTTATCATATGCAAGACCAAACAATCCTCTTTAATGATTGTATTTATGTTTACACTGAAAAGAAAAATGCATTAAAAAAATAAAAGGAATCTAAGGGTTATTGGCTTTTGAGCCTTTCCCAATCATGTTCCTCCCAAATATATACATAAACAGGGCAAAAAATGAGGGTGATTATATTATGTTTAAGAATGGTAAACACCCCCTAAATGATATTTAATCCTAAAATATGGCTAAATATGATGAATGGAGGTCTTTGCTTATTGCAACCTACCTCATATCATTTATATTTAAGCTTAAAAACTAAAGAAAAATACCAAAAATAAAAAGAATAAAAGAAGAGAGCACTATTATGAGTAATACCCGTATATAGTGTTTGTGGTCTGTATAGACCATCTATTCAGACCACAAAGATGTCTGTATAAATAATGAAGTATCCATATAGACCACTAGGCTTACTCTAGCAAAAAAAGAAAAAGAAGGAAATAAGAAGAAGAATGAGGGGACAAGAGAATTAGAATGGCTTAGGGGTTAGTTTTTGGCCCTCAAAGGCACTTAAAATAATAGAGTTCTTCTCTAAAATGTAAAGATCCCAATGCAAATCAAAGGGTTTAAACTTAGTCTTTTTTACATTAAATCTCAAATGTAGATGATGGCTATTAAGTTTTTATGAATGAGAGTATTTAGCGTTTTGAGTTTTTGTTAAGAAGCACTTCTTTGGAGTTTTCTTAGCCTCCCCCTCATTCTCTAAGAGGTGGGGCAATTATAGAGGAAATGGGGTGTAGTTATGCAATTTAACATAAGTGCACCTTATTCCCTTTTTTGTCTTTCTCTCTCACTAGGGATAAATTCATTGGATAGTCTAGATCTTAGGGTTTTGATGTTATCTATATACCCAAAAAGTTGTTTGTATAGACGATTACTTATCTATATAGCTAATTAGTCTTTTTTTGATTACTATTCTAAAAGCTTTTTATTGCTTAGTCTCTCATAGTTATCTGTGCATATTATAAATTATTTGTACAAACCTTTAAGTTGATTGTACAAACCGCTATTGAAATTCCAAAATTGGGCATTTAGGTTTAGTTGTTCAAGGAATAGGTTTGGTTTAAGGTTGGTTCAAGCGTTTGCCTATTTTTAGGCGTTATTTTCTTAACCCTTTGGGGGATGAATTTAATAAAGTTCTCATCATTGGGCTTGCATCTTAGTAATCTAAAATCTAGTGCTCACACCTCAATATTTATAGGATGAAATTAATTTAGTTCTCATCATTAGGCTTACATCCCAACAATCCAAAAATCCAATGCTCATAGAATACAAATCATCAAGAGAGAGTTAGGAGTGATTGATAGTAGTACCTTGTGAAAGCTAAGTCAAGTACATTCTAATCTCTATCTACAAAGTTGATACTTGATCTTTTATGTTGTATTTTCTATGTTAGATCACACAACTAAAGCTTTTAGAATTGATAACTAAAAGTTTAGTTTGTGAATTGTTTAAATTGAAATATTTCATGATGTTATGATCATTGGATTTAATTGTCTCAAATCATCAACAACCTTTGAAAGTTTTTGAAAAGTCCTTAAAAAGGGATTTGATTAAGAATGATCTTCCATGATCGTTACAGGTTCATTAACAGTTGTTGAATACTTGAAGGGATTACTTAGTTGAACTAAAGAAGGAACCACAATGATTGCAAAATTCCTAAAATTGTTGGAAGAATTTTTCAATGACCATTGCGAATGGAACATGATCATTAGACTAGTAAGTGCAATTAATTTGGTTCAATGTCTATGTTCATTGTTTATTGAAAAATACACAACGCCTATTGTTAGGTTCTAATGGCCATATTTTAATGCTATATATAAATAGTTGTCTTGTTCTGTTTTATAAATACTTTTAAACGGCTAAGTATAGTTCAGTCTAATTTGGTATTTTAGAAAAACACTAGAGCCAGACCAAATCATCAGTCCTTTAAAAATTAAAGGACTATGATCAAGGCCAAAAAATAAAGGACTAGGATCAAGGCCAAAAAATAAAGGACCAGATATTGGACAAAAAATCATTCTAGTTCAGTTCGATTATTAAATTCTAATTGTCCTATTCTATTCAATTAAATTTAATTTGATCTTAGTTCTAATTGAAAAAAATAAAATTTTTATTCTCAAAAAATTCAAAATTCTGTCATAAAAATTTTGTATTATTATTTTATCCCATAAAAATCAAATTGATGCAATACATTAAAGAAATCAATATCCTAACAATATACTTATAAATTATATATAAATAGTGTATGGTATGATATATAGTGAAAACTATATTTTATATATATATATATATATATATATATATATATATATATATATTATTTATTTATAATATGTTGTTTACTCATAATGTAATAATATTATAATTAATATAATATTATACATAATATAATTATATAATTTGATAATGCATAATTTATATATATTATTTGAATACATATATCATCAATATAATATTTAATGTCTATACTATAAGTTGTGTGCTTATATATATATATATATATATATATATATATATATATATATATATATATATATATCTGTTCGGTTCTGATAAAGTCTGTTTTCATCCAGATCTAATACAAGTATTAACA
>CATIWR010044492.1:0-20342 GCA_949677035.1 Omphalea diandra
AAACAATTTGCCATACAACTATACAAACACTACATATATGTTCCAATGTCCCCAAATGCAATGGTACTTCTAAATGATTATTTATCTAATGCATATGCTCATGTGATAATGCTAATGAATGTGACTAGGGATGTTACAGCACATGCCTTTACCCATTCCTAGCATGCCTTGGTTGATCTTTATATGGACTTTGTTTTAGGGTTACCTAGGTCTAAACATGGTAATGATAGTATTTTTGTTATGGTTGATCATTTTTCCAAGATGGCTCACTTTATTCGATGTTATAAAATTGATGATGCCATTGATGTTGTTAATTTTGTTGTCAAAGAAATTGTAAGATTGCATGGTATGACTAAAACTATTATCGATGACAGAGGTACAAAATTTTAAGTTTATTTTAGAAAAAAAATATAGGGGAATTTAGGTAGTAATTTATTATTTTCTATAACATGTCACCTACAAATTGATGGATAAACTGAGGTTGTAATTGGAACATTAGGACAATTATTGTGTGTTAATTAGAAAGAATTTAAAGTCTTAAGAAGATTGTTTATTGCATATGGAGTTTGTATATAATAAGCGTGTGCATTCATTTACCCGTTATTGTCCATTTGAGATTGTGTATGGTTTTATTCCTTTAAGTCCTTTAGATTTGTCTCCTACTCCTTCTAATTTGCATTTAGATGTAGATGGTAAATAGAATGCTAAATTTGTTAGGAATTTGGAAGAGAAGGGGCTTGTTGACATAGAGAAAAGGAATGAACAAATTATAGAACATTTTAATAATGGATGAGTTAGAGTTGTACTTGAACTTAGTGATTGGGTTTAGGTGCACTTTAGAAATGAGAGATTTCCTAATCTTAAGAAAAGTAAGCAAGATCCTATGGAGAATGTCCTTTTTAAGTGTTAAAAAAAGTTTATGATAATGATTATAAATTAGACTTGCCTAGTGATTATAAGGTTAGTGCTAATTTTAATGTTGCTTATTAACTCCTTTTGATCTTGATGAGGCACTTTTCAAGTTAAATGGACTCTAGATTAAGCCTCAACATATTGAATTAAGATCAAATAGGCTTGTTTTGGGCTTATAGAAGATCCAGTAAATGTTACTCGCGCCAAGCCTTGTTTTCATAGTCAAATCCATGCATCACACTCATTCGTAGAACAAGCTCTAATAGGCTCTTTTAACTTCTTTAAACATCCCTTTGTCATTTGGTCTTTAAATTGAAGAGAATCTCCATTCTTGTCATCCATGCTTACATCATTGGAGGACCTTGGTAATTTTTTTGAAAGAGCTAAAGTGATCTCGTACTTACATGTACACTTCATTTTAGGGTAAGCATCTCCTCACTAGGCCATCATTAAATCTTTTATACCATAAAGGTTCTTCCAGATGGTAATTTTTGATGTCAAGAACTTTTCTTTTATTAATAGCTCAAGTCAGGAGGCAAAACATTACATACCAAGTAGTTGATGATGTTGGTGTACCATAAAGTGTGTGATTGACAAACCACCATTAAGTGATCATTTGAAAAAATAATCATTAATTAGCAAATTGTCAGATTGCTCATTCTCTATAGTCCTTTTAAGTCTAGAGAAAATTATCAACAACCACTTTTTGAATGCCTTTATTATCTTGAATCTCCATGTTAAATTCTTATAATAATAGGATGCACTAGTCGAGTCGAGGTTTAACATCCTTATTAGAGAGAAGTTATTTCAATGTAGCATGATCAATATAGACAATGACCTTGACACCAACTAGATATTCTCAAAACTTGTTAATTACAAATACTATGACCAACAATTCCTTTTTAATGGTGATGTACTTCATTAAGGATATTGCTAACAAGTAGATGGCAAAAGGCTTTTTTTTTTTGTTTCTCCTAAGATTGTATCAACTGTGAAGTCGCTTGCATCATATATGATTTCAAAGAGCAACCTCCAATCTGATTACATGATGAGTGCCAAAATCACTGCTTTTTTAATCCTATGAAAATATCAATGCAAGTTTAATCAACACTAAAGACAACATCTTTAGCAAGCAAATTATATATAAGCCATGGATCATGTCAATTGAACATAAGACATGGATCATGTCATCCATATATAGTTTAATTATTTATTGATCTCCAGGTAGACAGATGTAAAATAACATTGATAACCTTTATTAATTCATTTTTACATGACCCTATAATCTCTTTAATCTAACTTATCGAGTGGCCTAAAGATATATGTCTCATCAATACATAAGGAACAAATTCCTTCTCAATCATTCATATTCCTCTATATGAATTACTTCATGTCCAATATCAGTTTGTATGATCATCTTGTTAAAAGATAATGTTGGATTGTACAAAACCATTAAATTCGTCGTATTCGAATCCATGATGATTTTCAGGTTGAAGGATTATGTTAATATTGTTGTATGAGAATCACTAATGATAATTTATCTATATGGTGTTCTCCTAATGGGTCGGTCCAATATAATATTTCTTAAACATATATCTGAGTTTAACTTAATATCACATATCCATGACTAGTAAAATATAGTCATCAATCAAAACACATACTAGTCTTTATTTTGTATTACCCTAACTATAATGATCTTTTAGGGACAATTGAGAATATAATTCTTTGTAACTAAAGGTTTTATTATCAAGTTATATACTTGATGACATTAGGTAGAATTAGCTATTCATAGAATTATCACTTAGTCGTAAGCAAAAGAGATATTTAATAAAAATGCAACTATGAAATTATTAAGAAAATATTCATTCTATGAATTAGCTTAGGACACATGATAAACAATTTTAGAGAAATCATTAATAAATCACAAATAAAACCTAGTGTGGCTAAGGAAACTTCAAACTCCTTGAATATATAATGGTGGTGGTAGTCATTCAATGACTTCAACCTTTACCTTTTTAACTTCAAAGCCTTGGTTAGAGACTAACGAACCAAGTACAAAACCCTCATTAACCATAAAAGTGACATTTTCCCAATTATGCACTGGATTGACCTCTATAGCACTACAAATATTTAGCCAATTTATTCAAACAATGATCAAATGTAGTACCATAAATAGAAAAATCATCCATAAAGACTTCCATTATTTCCTCAATAAAATCAAATGAAATGGATGTCATGCATCTTTAGAATGTAACAGGAGCATTACAAAGACCAAAAGGCATCTTTCTAAATTCAAAAGTACCATAAGGACATGTAAAGGTGGTCTTTTCTTAGTCCTTAGGGTGAATGGAAATTTGGTAAAATCTCGAGTAACCATCCAAATAATAGAAAAAAAAAATATTTGGCTAATCTTTCTAGAACCTAGTCAATAATAGGCAAAGGGTAGTAGTCCTTATAAGTGGCACCATTAAGTTTCCTATAATCAATACATATTTGCTAACCCATTACCATCCTAGTGGGTATCAATTCATTATTTTCATTCTTTACTGTTGCCATCCTACCTTACTTTGGCACCATTTGAACGGGGCTCACCCACTCACTATTAGAGGTAAGGTAGATGATCCTAACATCAAACAACTTGATGACTTCACTTCTAACAACCTCTTTCATGTTAAGGTTAAGCCTTCATTGGTGTTCAATTGACAATTTACAATGCACCTCCATGAATATATGATACATGCGTATTAAAGGTTTTAAGCCTTTCAAGTCATGAATGTTATAGCTAATTATTCCTTTACGTTATCTAAGCAACCTAAGTGTTTTATCTTCCTATTCATCATTCAATGCAAAATTGCAAATGATAGGATAAATAGAGTTAAGGCCCAAGAATGTGTACCTTAATTTTTTTAGGTAGTGGTTTGACCTTTACCTTTAGAACTTTATCAAAAAAGAGTGATTGCTTAAGGGCATTAGTTTAGAGTGGCTCTTACCTTAAGCTCTTTATAAGTAGGAAAAATGGTGTTGCTTCAAGTAGGTGGATAGGTTTTACCTCTTCCTGTTCTTTATGAGTGGAGTCATTATTATGCATTATGAATGTCTCAAGAGGATCTCTAGAATTTTGCTTTAAGAACTCCTTAACAAAGCCATCAAACATATCAACCCAAGAATACCTTTCATTCATAATTGGCTATTTTGCCACTTTGAAAATACAAGACTCTACTTGTTCATGACCAATTTGAAAGGTAAGCTTACCATTCTTTACATCAATCAAACCATTAGCTGTGACAAGGAATGAGCTTCCTAAAATGATAGGGATATGCACATCTTTCTCCATGTCTAACATAACAAAATCCACTAGCACATAGAACTTGCCAATTTTGATGGGTACATCTTCTAAAATTCCCATTCGATATCTTATTAACTTATCCACAAGTTATAGAACTATGGTAATAGATTTTAGTTCTCCTAATTTCAATTTTTCACAAATCAACAAAGGCAACAAACTCACACTTGCACCTATATCACATAATGCCTTACAAAATTAACATCACTAATTAAACATAGGAAAAAGAGATAACGTAAATCCTTAAGCTTAAGTGGGAGTTTATTTTGAAAAATGGTAGCATAATTGATAGTCAAAATAACTATCCCATACTCTTCAAGCTTACTTTCATTTGAAAGAATCTCCTTGAGGAACTTAGTGTAGGAGGGCATTTGTTTTAGAGCTTTGAAGAATGGAATGTTAATGTGAAGTTATTTAAAGACCACTAAATAGCTATTGAATTATCTATCCAAACTTTCCTTCCTGAATCCTTGAGGAAAAGGCAAAATAGGCACATATGGTTTAAGAAGCACATATGACTTACCAATAAAATCCTCGACTCTCTTGCTATTTGAGTTAGGCTCCTCCACTTGCTTCTCTTTTGGTGTTGACTATTTCACATCATTGCTTTCATCATGTATTAGAATGACCCTTTTCACCCTTATTTATATCACTCTTCTTTGGCGATTACAACTATGTACTACTTTTGCAAAGTGATAGCCATAATATGCTCCTTAAGATTAGGCACTATGTGGCTTGGAAGTTTTCCCGATGCCTTCTTACTCATAGAACTAGCACGATATGTAATCTAGTTCTTAAACATCTTATTGTGGGTGGCTATTTCATCAACCTTAGCAAAAAACTGGCTCATCATCTACTCATTTACCTTATTTATCTTTAACTATTATGACATAAGCTCTAAGTTGGACTTTTGGTAGACACCTTTAATGATTCATATGTTGGACCCCCTATTGAAACCCAAAAGATGCTCTAGAATTGTGTTGTTGATATATATTAGAACTACTAGACTATCATACCTTGCTAAAATTTGGATGGTTTCTCCATCATAGGTTGTAGGTGTTTTTATTATTTTTCTTATAGCTGAAATTGTTGACATAGTTCACCTGATTTGGAATAGTGTCTAAAAAACAAAAAAATACCCTAACAATCTACAGTAGGATGTCCTCCTTCATAATAATCATACTTCATCATAGGAAAGTTCATAACATTCATAGAAACTTTGGTCATTGCCTTGGTAAGCGCATTTATCTTCACATTAATCATGTTAATAATATCAAGCTCTAGCATTCTACCATACCATCTAGAACCTTAATGGTCCTCCCACCAGGAACCATTAAAAGTCATATGGGTAATAATTCATAAGCTTCTTTTGCAGTCATTTATGTCCATCTATCACTAGTTGTTTTATCAATATTGATCTTCATAGAATTTCTCAACCCCTTCTAGAATATTTGAGGGATAAACCAATTTTACAACCTATGATTTGGGCATCAACACTATATATCCTTGTACCATTCCCATGCTTAATATAAGGATTCATAATCTTCCTGATTGAAAGTGGTTATATAATTGTGAAGTTTTGTCACTTTTTAAGATAGGAAGTATTTGTTCAAGAAAGCTTGAGATAACTAATCCCAAGTTGCAATGGAGTTTGGTGCTAAATAGTTTAGCCAAAGCTTAGCCCTATCCTATAGAGAAAATGGGAAAAGGTTTAGTCTTATCACTTCATTAGAATCTCCACTAATCTTGAATGTTGCTTAAATCTCTAAAAAAAAAAAGTTGTCAAAGGATCCTCTCCATTAAGATCTCCAAATTGTGTGTTAGTCACCATTTTAATTATGGTAGGTTTGATCTCAAAATTATTCACTACAGCAGTCAATCTAGCAATGTTTGCTTGATTGGTCATGTTTGACATAGAAAAATATTGAAAGGTTTTACAATTGTTATTTTCTTTAACCATCTATATATTTCTAGTGCTTTATTCCTATAACATAAAGTTATGAATGTTCTCTCTATCTCTGGATCGTATGGAATGAGTTCATTGTTATGAGTCCTTCACAAAACCAAAAACACCTAAAATTATAAAGGAGACAAGAGAAATAAGTAAATAAAATAAAAAAAATAAAGGAAAAGAAATCTCTAGTTTAAGCATTAATTATTCCTAAATAATGTTGATAAAGGCATTAATTCATAATAACAATGCCAAAAACTTGATGTGATGTGATCAAACAAGTATATGTGTAAGTTATAGTATAGAGAAGGGTTGTCATATCCATAGGGATTAAACTATCAAATACTACCAATCTAACTATTATGATTATATAGAGTTTGCTACGATGTTGGTAAAAAGCTAATCTAAAAACAAATAACTAAAAATGGCAAATAAATTGTGATGATAATAATAATGAAGACTTAAGATTGAGTTATCCTTACAATGGATGTAGATTAATCAATGAATTATATGTTTATTTGATTAATGGATGATATTGAGGGAGGTTGTCCTAAAGATTCTTAAACCTTTTCTCAAAGTTAATAAAATGACGCTAACATGAAATAAGATCTAGTCTCATGGCAAGTTTACATATTAACATATCAAGCTTTGTGATTAATCTTGAATCTCCTTAGCCATGCATCTTGTTGGCCCTTGTGTAGTAAGAAGGAAGGGTTGAATTGATGGGAGATTAAAAAATTTTAGATGAAAGGTTAGGTGTTAAGACAATTTAGAAGAGATATAAGCAATAAAGACATAATATTTATATGGTTCAGGTCTTAACAAACCCTATGTTCACTCCCCAATTCTTTAAAATTTGTTATTTCACTCAAAAAGCTCACACCTAACTTATACAATTTGTGTTTTATGACTCATACAAAACCCTTACACTTGGTGTTTTTTAGCTCACACAAAACCTCACTTAAGTGTTTTGAACAGGCTCATTCTTCAACCTTTAAAAGAGTTTTAGAAGCTTAGGCTAACTCTTAGCCTAATTACAAAGGTGTTTAATGCTAACACCAAACAATCAATAATTCATAAGGAATAAGAAGTTATGAATCAAATTTGCAAGAGTTTGGTTACAATAATGAAATTCTCTTCCATTTATATATGTTTGGTAGAGTATTTATAGGCAACATCCACTAAAGAGATGTTACTAACAAACTATGCCAAATATTTAAGGTAAGCTAGACAAATTTTGCATTAAATGCCTGTTAGATAGAAGTCGCAGTCATGACTAGTATTTCACGAACGCGATTTTCCAATATATACTAAGAAGCTTGAAATAGCGGCAGAGAACCCTATTTCGTGTATAACAGCTAGTCCACATGCCAATATACCATTGGTGCTCTAAGAACTATAGTTATTGTGTTCATCTGTTTAACCAAAAATCGTGGTTGCAATTGATGTCCTTCTTGGGTGCGACTGGGACTATGAATTCCTCTGTTTGGTGAGGAGATAATACATTCTTTGGTTGCAGTTGCGACAGGTACTTAGCCCTTGCAAATTTTGATATTCCAATAGTTGCTTTGGATACTTGGCGCATTGTGATTGCAGACTTGGTTCCCTATTTGCAACTATGAAATTCACGGTTGTGACTTAGGATGCGAACACCATCATGAATTCCTCTATGTGAAAGTCAAGTTTCCTTTGGCTAGATTGCAACTGTGACTTCCTCCGTGAATTCTTCTAGCCTAACTTCGTCCATCCTTGTTGCAAGGTATTGATTGTGAATAACAAGTTCTTGACCGCGAATTTAGATGTCTTTCTCAAAGTTAGAGATTTAGTCTTTCATCCAACTTCTAATTAAAAACTAACTTATATATTGCAAAAAAAAAAAAAACTCTTGAAAGAGGATTGATGAATAGAAAAGTTGAAGAGGTCTAGATGTACTTACAACATTTTTTGCTTTAAAAGAAGATTGATGTTGCTTTCCCATTTAGCATGATCAACATGTCTTATCTTTAGAGAACTTTAGCTTGGGGAGACCACCTGCTAGCTTTCCTTTTGATAAGCTTTGTAGGAGCTCCATGCTAGTATGTCCAAGCCTTTTATGCCAAAGCCAAGCTTCATTGTTTAGAGACACAAGACACTTAAAAGATTGGTTAGCCAAATTGTCTATGTTAATTAGGTAGGTATTACAATTCCTTTCACCCTTGAAGACTACCTTTTTATCCACCAAAGTGGTAACTTAGCATGCTTTAAGGTCAAAGGTGACTTTATTACCCTTATCACATAATTGACTTACACTAAACAAATTGTGTTGCAATCCATCAACAAGTAAAACATCATTAATAAGAGAATAACCATTCCTACCAATGGTACCCTTGGCATTGTTTCCAAATGTGACACTGCCACCCTTCATTTCTTTTAAGTCCATGATAGCTTGTTATTACCCGTCATGTGCTTGGAGCATTTGTTATCCACATGTCAATCATTTGCTTCTGGCAAAACAATTCTACAGAACATAAATAAATCTTTTTTTTTATACCCAAACATAACTTGGTTCCTAGGGGATTAGGCCTAGAAGTATCCTCCAATTTGAGATGTGTCTTCCTAATATAACAATGAATGCTTATGTGACCAAACTTCATGCAATAATGGCATTGGAGTTTAGACTTATGAGTCTTCCTCCAATACATGACGTTGATATGAATGGGGGATTTTCTCATACCAACATGGTGTGAGTGTGAGCATGAACATAAATGGATGGTTGTAGAAGTGAGTTTTCAGTATGTGTTTGGGTGAGCATGTTTTTTATTGTAAATATATACATGATTAGCCTTCTTTGGCGTAGGCTTTGAGCCTTGAGGTGCCTTACCTTTACCTTTGGGCATTAGTGACTTAATGCTTTGAGCACTTTTCCTTCCAACTACCTCAATGCTAAATGTTTGAGGTGTTGAGGCTCTAATGAAGGTTGTAGGTGATAGTGAAGATAAGGAGGCTCTTTTAAACCCTAGATAATGTCCCACTAAAGGAGGTCTTTGGGATACAATAAGTGTATCCAAAGCTTTGTTTCCCTTATGAACATAGAAATAGAATTTCTAAGCTCAATAACTTCATTGTTTAAGGAGTCATTTTCCTTTCTTAAGGAGTTTAGGGATGAAGATGAATTTGAAAGACTCTCAATTTAATTTTTAAGTTCTTCATTTGAAATCTCAATTCACTTACAAGATTGCTCAAGGATTTAAATTCATCCTTTAACTTGGAACATTTTTTCTTATAAGATTCCATTTGTGATTTGTATTTGTCACATCTCTAGGTGAGAGCTTCTAAAAGCTCATCGTCTACATCATCTAACTCAACATATTCTACATAGGAATGGGGAGAAGAACTTACCTCATTTGATGAATCATCTTATGCCATTAAGCATAAGTTTGTAACTTCCTTATCTTCATCCTCCTCACTTGAGTTGGCATCCCAAGTGGCTTCGAAGCTTTTCCTCTTCTCCTTATCCTCTTTCTTCTTTTCCTTGTCCTATTTCTTCTTTTTTTTTCTTCTCCAATTTAAGTAGTCATACTTGATGTGACCATGTTTGCCACATTCATAGCATGTAACATCACCTAATCTTTCCTTAGGGTTTAAAGTTGCTTTCTTGAAGCTTTTTCTTTCTTTTCATCTATTTATCAACTCTTTTATTCTTTTTTATAGCATAACCAACTCCTTCTCCTCCTTGTCACTTTCCTTTTCACTTGAAGCCATCTCAACTTCCTTTTCCTTAGATGAAGATTTGAGAGCCAAGGTTCTTCTTTATGGTTTTTCTGATTTATCTCCTTATCCTTTCACTTTTTTCATTTCATCGTCATTCTTTAAGGCTAACTCATCAGTTAAAAGCTTACCTATTAGAACATTAGTTGGCACCTTCCCAATCATCAGATTTGACTCTTGGATACTGCAAACCCTAGCACCAAACTTCTCAAGAGGTAGAGTTTTAAGGATTTTTGAATTTACCTTATGGTTGGTGAGAATTCTGCAAAGCTTCTTCATGCTTATAACAATTGCAATGAGCTTATTCATCATATCAATGATGCTTTCATTCTTCTTTATCATAAATTGCTCTCATTTTATCACATACATTTCAAACCTGTTAGACTTCACCAAAATGTTGCCTTCATGGTTGTTTTTGAGGCCTTTTAAATCCCATGAGTTGTGAGGCAATGATGGACCCTTCCAATTTCATATTTTGAGAGAGAACACAAAAGGATTGCCATAGCTCTCTTATTTCTTCCATTTGATCTCTTATGAGCTTCAACTCACTATTCTTTTGGGATCAATTCTTCACTTCCATCCACTGCCTTAGTAGCTGGCTTCCATTTTTTAGCAATGATGTTCCAAAGATCCATAACATTGGAGTCCAAATATATTTCCATTCTATACTTTCAATGAGTATAGTCATATCCATCAAAATATGGCTTAAGATGGGTATGGATTCCTTCTTGTGCCATGACTTTTTCTCACATAATTAAACTTTAAAATGAGACGAGGCTTTGATACCACTTATGGGCCCCTGTGTACTAAGAAGTAGAGTTGAATTGGTGGGAGATTATAAAAATTTGGTGGGAAGGCTAGGTGTTAAGAGAATTGAGAAAAGATAGAAGCAATAAAGATAAGATATTTATAGTGGTTTGGGTGTTAACAAACCCTACATCCACTCCCCAATTCTTCAAAATTGGTTATTTCACTCAACTAAAATTGGTGCTTCCAAGCTAACACCTAACTTATCCAATTTGTGTTTTATGGCTCACACAAAACCTCACTCAAGTGTTTTCAATAGGCTCACATTTCAACCTTTATAAGACTTTTAGAAGATTAGGCTAACTCTCATCCTAATAATAAAGGTGTTTAATGCTAACACCAAACAATCAAGAATTCATAAGGAATAAGAAGTTATGAATCAAATTTGCAAGAGTTTGGTTACAATAAATGAAATTCTCTTGTATTTACATATGTTTGGTGGACTATTAATAGGCAACATCCACCAGAAAGACGTTACTAACAAACTAAGCCTAAATATCTAAGTTAAGCTATGTAGATTTTGCATTAAATGCCTGTTAGACAAAAGTCGTGGTCATGACTGGCATTTTGTGATCACAGTTTTTCAATTTGTACTGGAAAACATGAAATCGCGACAGAGAACCCCGTTTTATGTCTAATGGCTAGTCCACGTGTTAATGTACCACTAGCGCTCTAAGAAATATAGTCATTGTGTTCATATGTTGAACAAAATATTATGGTTGTTATTGATGTCCTTCTTGGGCGCAACTGAGATCGTAAATTCCTATGTGACAAGTGTTTCACCTTCGCGAATTTTGATATTTCAACGATTGTTTTCAAGATTTAGTGTGTTGCAGTTACAGACTTGGTTCCCTCTTTGCAACTATGAAATTCATTGTTGCAACTTAAGACACAAACACCACTGCAAATTCCTTTATGTGAAAGTAATGTTTCCATTAGCTAGATCGTGGCTATGACTTCCTTTGTGAATTCTTTAAGCCTAACTTCATCCATCCTTGTTGTAACATCGCGGTCATGAATTACTGATTCCTAACTGTGAATTTGGATGTCTTCCTCAAAGTTAGAGATTTAATCTTCCATCCAACTTCCAATGAAAAACTAACTTATAAATAGTAAAAACAACACTTGAATTTAGTTCCTATCAATCTTTATTGTTAAGATAAAAAATGTCTTTGACTTAGGTTTGACCAACCTAGCCCAACATATCTATCTTTATAATACAATACTCTAAGTTGAATGGTTAATGATCCAATGTTAAACTTCAACTCTTGTTACTTCATTCAACATCTAAAATAATACAAATAATGGTCAAGTATTCATAAGCATTAATCACATAACCATTAAATCAAATCAGGTTCTATTCATTCATAAAAATAGAGTGAAGTCATAAATCACTCCATTGTAAGTTCAAACTCAATCCTAAGAAAGGATTTTACCTTCTCATTATATTGGAAATCAATAATACACAAAAAAGTATGGAAGGAATTCAAAAACCTTATATTAAAAATAAGAAAGGAAGGAGAAGATTCATGTTACTTATTTCTTTAGTTCCCTACACTTATAATCAAAATTTTTGTGCTCCATTATTTATAAAGTCAATTTTTTATGTTGTTAGCCCTTATGCACTAAGAAAGGGGGGGTTATATTAGTGGCAAATTTTAAATTTTAGAAGCAAAGTTAGAGAAGCTAGTTTGAAAGAAAGACTAGGAGAATAAAATATGCAAAGGATTTATAGTGGTTTGCGTATTAATGAACCTTACATCTACTCTCTAATTCTCTAATTGGGTATTTGTCTAGCACTAAGTTGTGTTTTATACATGCTCACACCTAACTTACAATTGTGGTTTATAAGGCTCACACCTAACTTGCAATTGTGGTTTACAAGGCTCACACCTAACTTGTAATTGTGGTTTACAAGGCTCACACCTAACTTACAATTGTGTTTTATAAGGCTCACACATGTTTTTATATGGCTCACACTTAACCTATACAAGAGTTTTCTTTATAAGGAATCATTATAAAACCTAATCCCAAAGGTGTTTAATAGCTCACACCAATCTTAACAACTCTCTTATAAAGAATTAATTAGAGAGAGCATTGAGAAATAAATTTGTAAGAGTTTTGTCGTAATAAATTTCTATTCTCTTGCATTTATGGCCATTTAGTGGAGTATTTATAGGTTTCTCCCACCAAAGATCCATTATAAACAAAACTGTCTCCATATATCCAAAGTTAGTGGCAAAATCTAATATTTAATGCTTGTCAAACAAAATTCAGTCGAGATTGGGAAATCGCAATAACAATGCATATTTTGCTTTGGATTTTTCTCAATCACGATCAAAATCTTAAACTGTGTTTGATGGCTAGTTACACGTGGCACTCCAACATTGGATTTCTAAAATCTAGTTGTTGGATCCTTCTAAGGAGGATTGAAAGTTGTGGGTGCTACTAAGGTCACATTGGTTAATCTGAGCGCTACTGCATACAACAAATCAAATTGGAGCTTTATAGATTTTGAGTTTGGCTAGTTATAGTAGCTACCAGTGAAGTCGTTGTTGTGATCTTTGGACTTTCAACAAATCCTACGGCATATTGTATGGTTTAATTGCTTGTTTAAAATCTCTCTAAGGTCATTTGAAGGTAGCAACCACAATTCCTATAATGACTTAGACTATGAATCCTTCTAGACAAATTATGTCTCACTTTTTCTTAAATAATAATCGTTACTTGCTTATAACAATCGAAATATATGAGACAATTTTTATTTTTTCTCTATTCAACTTCCAATGAGATTCTAACTTTACTTCTGCATCTAAAACATTTAGATAAGATGTTATAACCTTTCAATCTATATTGTCAATATCAAAAGATAGTTTTGACTTAAGTTTAATGAACCTAGTCTAATAATCTCCCACTTTTTTCTTTTGGCAACCTATATTGAATTATGCAAAGAATAAATATGTATCATGTTTAGTTTTGATCATATTAAGTATAGAGATAATAATGTTGAATGTCGAATGAATGTTCCCCCTCAATTTATATTCCCCCTTAATTACTTAAAGGACCAATTTTATCTAGTCATTCTATTTACTTATCTCATTATTGACATGGACCAAGTCAATATCAAAAAAAAAAAAAAAGAAATTAATTATTCATTTCATTATAAAAAGAATAATAGGCAATTCCTAAAATTTCAAATAGTTGGAATGTTTGATCACATTACAAAGGCCCTAAAAATGAAACCACAAAATAAAAGAGAAATAAAAAGAGATGAAAACAAAAGGATAATCTAGAAATTGGGAGAGCTATCATCATCATCATCATTATCCTCAAAATCTTCTTTATTTCCTTCTTCTTCATCATTATTTTTTATACTTAAGGTTATTCTTTAATTGAAGGTGCTTGAGGTGCTTCTTTCTCAATTTTATCCTAAAAAAAGGCAAAATCAGGATAGTGACAAGGCTCAATTCTAACATCTTTTAGATCTCCACTATGTCTCCACAGAGGTGTTGAAGAAAGTTAAGCCTCTTAAGGACTTTTATCTATAGCCTTAAGACTTTGCCAAGAAAATAGGAAGGTTTAGAAGACAATTTAAAGGAAGAGGATGCTTGTGGTCTTATCTTAAGGTCTTATGGTGGTTCCTCTTATGATGCATCTCTTTGAGGTTCTTCAAGCACCGACATCTTCCTTTTAGAGCCATGAGACATTTCTAGTTCTCTAACTCCTTAGGCCCTAAGTAAGTATTGATGTGTGTTTAGTTTGATTTCCTTGGCATTAAGATGACATGTTATGTCAAGAAAATTATGTGAATAAGATGGGTCGGGGGGGAGGGGATCATTTGTGCTTCAATTTCTAGAGTTAAAGCTGCTACATGCCTATAGATGGTAGTAACATGAGATAGGAGGAGGAATTGACACATGGGCTTTCAACTCATGTGTTCTAATTGACTGATGAAATAGAGACATATTTGTGTAGGTTTGTTTAGGAGGAGGAATTAAAGGAAGGATAAGTCTTTTTGGGACACTTTTCATTTTTATTTGCATTAATAGAGAAGATGATGATCCAATGAAAAAGCCAAACATGTAGGTTTTAATTTTTTTAGTTAAGGATTTTTGTTGGGACAAGGTGTTTATCAATAGAGATTTCACTTTAGAATTCATAAAAAATGAAATTCATGGAATAGAAGTTAGAGAGGATGTTCTCTTTATTTTAGAAATTGAAGAGGGAATACAATTGGGGATAAGTGATGAAATATTCTTTGCCAAAGCATTTAAACACCAAACCAAACATACCTGTTAGAAAAAAGACATCTTTACTCACTTGTATTATGCATATGAACTCCTGCACAATGTCTTTATACCTTAGATCATCTCGATAGATTAATTGAATCCACCCTAGGTTGTTTAGGTAGCCCTTGATTTCTTTATCTAGGTTGAAAGTAGTGAGAAGATATTTTAAAAGGATCTTATGAGGTTGGATCATCTTCTTTTTATTAGCTTCATATCTTTCCTTTTCCTTTCTTATAAACCCTTTCATCTTATGAAAGGGAGGGAGATTCTAGGAGGAGGGGATGAAGATTGGGCTATCCCTTTGCCCTTTTTTTACTTAGAGTATTTATTGGGAGCCATTGAAGAGAAAGATGGAAAAGAATGAAGAAAAAAGAAGATTTAAGAGAAAGAGAAGAATTTGAATGAGAGATGAGCTAAAAAGTGAAAGGGAAGGAGTTTTATGGAATTTATATAGATAGAAAATGAGTTTAAAGTTGAAGAGAAATGACTACAAATGCATTTATGGGGCAGTTGAACTATTTAGAGAATCAATGGTTAATATCCATTTGTTGCTCTTAAGTAGCATTGTCGAACCTTATGTCATTACTGTGACATTCCAAAAATGTGAGTAATGGTTAAAAAAGTCTTAGAAACATGCGAAAGTAATGGTTTGAAAATTTGAAATTTGAATTATCGCTGTGGTAACTTTAGGTTGCGAGCATGATTAATAAAAGACTTTGAAAAACAAATTGACTTCAAAGTAACGACTATGACTTGATGTCTTAGTTGTAATATAAAGGTTAATTTTGCAAAACATTTTAGAAATAAAAGTTTAAACAAATGGCTCAATCCTAATGTGATCAAGTTTATATCTTGATGATCAATTTATGCGATTGAATATGGAAAAATTCAAGTGCACTATGAAATGACTTATCTAACATGACAAACACAATAAATTGTTTAAATACATAAATTAAGCATATTAAACAATAAATAATTATCAATCATCAATAATATATGCACACTATGATATCCATTTTCACCAAGGGAGCTTCCATCAAGCATTCTAAATTCCCTCTTAATGAAGTTCATCATTTCTTTATGAATGGGTTTAGTGAAAATATAAACAAGTTGGTGATTAGTGTCAATAAATTGTAACACCACATTATCACTTTGCATATGATATCTTTGAAAATGATAACTAATGTCAAAATGTTTGCTTCTTGAGTGTTGGGTGGGATTCTTAGAAAGATTTATTGCACTTGTGATGTCACATTTGATGAGAATGTGATCAACATCTTCACCATAATCCTTGAGTTATTGTTTCATCTAAATGACTCGGGTGCAACAACAACCTGCTGCCACACATTCTACTTCAGCGGTCGATAAGGCAACTAAAACTTGGTTCTTGCTAAACCAAGAAACTAAACATTCACCAATAATTAGCAAGTTTTGAAAGTGCTCTTTCTATCCAACAAACTACCAGCATAATTCACATCTGAATATCCAAGAAGACAAAAATATGAGTTCCTAAAAAACCATAAGCCTAAGTGTAATGCACCATGCAAATATTTTAAAATTCTTTTAATAACATACAAATGTGATTCATTAGGACAAGATTGAAACCTAGCACACAAGAAAACACTATACATAATATCGGGTCTACAATCAATAAGATAGAGGAGAGAGCCAATCATACCTCTATACTTCTTTTCATCAATAAGCTTACTTGATTCATCTTTGTCAAGCTTTATTGATGTAGTCATTGGAGTCTTAGCAACTTTGCATTCTTCCGTGCCAAATCTCCTAAGAAGTTCACTAGTGTATATGGCTTAATTAGTGAAGTTGCACTTTTTCGTTTGCTTGATATCAAGATTATGAAAAAACTTGAGCTTATCCATCATGCTCATCTCAAATTCCTTAGTCATACACTTAGCAAATTTCTCACAAATAGATTCATTAGTAGCACCAAATATAATATCATCAATATAAATTTGCACAATGAGTGTATCCTTGTGATGTTGTTTCACAAAAAAAAAAAAATGTTGTGTCAACCTTTCCTTTTTCATAATCATTTTTCAAAAGAACTTCATACGAAGCCCTTCGAGCCTACTTCAAACACTACACAAATTTGGCGAATTAGCGAAAAAATTTTTCATGCAAAGCCTACTTAGCGATAGACTTTTATTCGTCACTAGATTGATCATCCCTGAGGGCTAGCGATGGAATAATGACAAAATTTTCCATTGCTAATATTCTATTGTTATTTAATAGCTAAGCTTAGCAATAAAATAATGACAAAACTTTTGTTATAAAAACAGCGACGAAAACATTTGTTGTTATTTCATTGCTAAACTTAGCTACAAAAATTTTTGTCGCGAGTTTGTTGCTAGTTTGATAGATTTTTCAATAAATTTGTTTAATATTTTGTATATTAAAATTTTAATTTTTTATTTTTATAAAAAATATTTATTTATTTACTTGTTTATTTTACAAAATTAAAGTTAGTAAAATTAAAATTAATAAAATTCATTATATTAATTTAAATTTAATAATATATATTATTGATTTCATATTAAATTATTATTCTCTTTGATATTATATATTTAAAATTATATTTATATTATTATAGTTATATATTTCATATATTATATTATTATTTAACATCATTAATACAATTTAATATTATTATTTTGTTATATTATAACTTAATACTATAATATATTATATTATATTCTATATTCAAAATTATTTATATATAATTTAATATTTTTAATATAAAATTATATTTTATTGATATTATAACTAAATAGTGATGAAAAACTTTGACTAACGACGAATAGGCATATAGATGGAAAATTCTATTGCTAGTTTTAGCAACGAAAAATTTTGCCACTAGTTTTTACGACATCAAACCGACGCCAACTTGGTTCGAATATTGCCTACGATTTTTGTGATGGGTTTATAATCCGTCATTGACTTTAGAATTTCGTTAGAAATCCATCGCAATTCTGTTGCTAGATCCTTCACTATTTTAATAGATTTTTGTAATGAAACCATATAAGTTCTTAGTTAATTTGAAAGCATGGTTAGGAAAATCATGAGATTCAAAACTCAGAGATTGTTCAACGTAAACTTCCTCCTTAATGAATTCATTCAAAAATGCATTTTTCACATCCATTTGAAAAAGTTTGAAATTCATGTGACATGAAAATTTTAAAGAATTCTAATGGCCTCTAATTTTGTCATAGGGGCAAATGTTTCATCGTAATTAATGTCTTTCTCTTGGTTGTAACCCTTTCCAATAACTATGTTTCTTGTGATGAAACCTTGCTCATCCAACTTATTCCTAAACACCCACTTGCAACCAATAAACAGATGTTCTTTATGCCTATGGATAAGTTCCTAAACATTGTTTGTTTCAACTTAGTAATCACCCCACTCTCATCATCAAGAGCTTTATCAATTGACTTAGGCTCAATTTAAGAAACAAAGGCAAGATTATTATCCAAAACATGTAACTGAGCTCTAGTACTTACTCCTTTGGATGTTTCACCAATAATTAAATCCTTGGGATGATCCTTGGAGTACCTCCAATCCTTGGGGTGTTCTTGAGCATGATTCTCCTCTTATTTGGGTTAAACTTGCTCTACCTCTTATGATGGCTCATGATCTTTAAAATCAATCACATTTTCCTTAGGTGTTAATTTTTGCTCTAACTTTTCAAAGTCACCAATAAGATCATTAACAAGCAAACCTTTTGTTAGATAAATTTTGCTAGACTCATCAAATAAAACATTCATAGACTCTTCAACCACCATAAACTTTCTGTTAAAGGCCTCGTAAGCTTTGTTAGTGGTGGAATAGCCATGGAAAATGCCTTCATCAATTTTTGAGGAAAACTTTCTAATGTTGTTATTGGTATTCAAGATGTAGTATTTGTAACCAAATACTTTAAGGTATGAAATCTTGGACTTTTGATCATTCCATAACTTATAAGAGGTTTTATTCAAAATGGGCATTTCAAAAACTCGACTTACAAAATAACACGCGGTATTGATGGCTTTGACCTAAAAGTAATTAGGTCTAGAATACTCATTCAACATTGTTCTTGTCATATCTACCAATATCCTATTTTTCCTCTCTACAACACCATTTTGTTTTGGTGTTCTAGGACTAGAAAATTTGTGAGTAGAAAAATTATGGGAAATCTCATTTTTCAAACAATAATTTTCAAAACTTTCAATTTGGAACTCTTTTCCATGGTCACTCATAATAGAAGAAATGAAATAACCCTTTTCATTTTAAACTCTATTGGTAAAACTTTTAAAAACATCAAAAGTGTCACTCTAATAAGTAAGGAAAGAGACGCAAGTGAACCTACAGTAGTCATCAATAAGTATAAAATGCATTGTACTTTCCACCATTAGCATATCTAGTGGGTCCAAATAAGCCCATATGAATAAGTTGAAGGCGCTTAGAAGTACTTACAACTTTTTTGGCTTTGTAGGATGCTTGGTGTTGCTTTTCCATTTGATAAAGCCCACATGTCTTGTCCTTTGTGAACTTAAGCTTTAGAAGACCTTCTACTAGCTCTCCTTTTGATAGATGTTGTAGAAGCTCCATGCTAGCATGTTTAAGTCTTATATGCCAAAACTAAGATTCATTGCTAATAAAGACAAGACACTTAAAGGATTGGTTAACTAAATTGTCTAAGTTAATTAGGTAGGTATTGCCTCCCCTTTCACCGCTTAAAGGCTACCTTCTTATCACCAAAGTGGTAACTTGATATTTTTTAGGGTCAACAGTGACTTTTTTTTCTTTATCACATAATTGACTTGCACTTAATAGTTTATGCTTCAAACTATCAACTAAAACCACATTGTTAATAAGAAAGCAACCTTCTTACTAAAGATTCTATTGCCAATTTCCTTACCCTTGGCATTGTTTCCAAATGTAAGACCTTACCATCATTCTCTTTGATGAATGTGAATAGCTTCATATTCTCAGTCATGTGATTTGAGTATCCACTATCCATATTTGAATCAATGTATTCCTTAGTGACTTCTAAGCATTCCTACAAAATGAAATCATTTCACCGTTGTTTAGGTAGCCAAACTGTAACATCCCTATCCCTATTAATTGGCATTATCACATGACTATATTCATTGCACAAATGATATGAAATCACATATGAGCATATACACTGCATCAAATGATATGAAATCTCACATGAACATATGCATAGAATAAATAATCATTTAGACATGTGAATTGTAAAAACACGACAATGACAATTGCACTGTTGCATTGT
>CATIWR010044500.1:0-42800 GCA_949677035.1 Omphalea diandra
GCTCTAACTATGAAGTGTGACAAGTATAAGTCACAAGTTAAAACCGTGACAAGTATAAGTCACAAGTTAAAACCTATAGGAAGAAATGCTCCAAACTAGAAGATGAGTACAAGTCTCTAAATGAGCTTGTAAATGAATTGAAGGCTTCTAATGAAGAACTTAAGAAATCTGTTGAAAATTTATCTACATCATCTTCTTCCTTAGCCTCATTTAGAAAGGAGAATGACTCTCTCAAAGGGGAAGTCATTGAGCTTAGAAGCTCAATCTCTAAATTCCATAAAGGAAAAAAAGGCTTTAGACACTTTTATTGTGTCACAAAGACCACCTTTAATTAAGCATGGTCTAGGTTTTAATGGAGCTTCATCATCTTCTACAACTACATTTGTTAGAGCTTCACAACCTCAAACCTCAAGCATTGAGGTGATTGGGAAGAAAAGTGCTCCTAGCACTAAGCCTCCTAAGCCTAAGGGCAAAGGGAAGGCTCCATAAGGCTCTAGAGCTAAGACTCAAAGAGCCAATCATGCTTATATGTATAACAAAAGGCTTCCTACTCATACTAAATTCATGCATAGGAGAAAGGCTAACAAGTCTAATCTCCAATGCCACTATTGCATGAAATATGGGCATGTCAACATACATTGCTTTATTAGGAAGGCTTACCTCAAGCTAGAGGACCCTTCAATCACTAACCGCCTAGGACCCAAGTATGCTTGTATACCAAAGAAAAGGTGATTGACTCTTATTTTGTAGGAAAATGTAACTACCACTAAAGCAAGTAATTGGTATGTGGATAGTAGGTGCTTAAAGCATATGACCGAAAATAGAAGACTATTCACATCACTTAAAGAGAAAGAAGGTGAAGATGTCACATTTGGTAACAATGCCAAGGGTAAGGTAATTAGCATTGGTACCATAAGTAAGGATGGTTGTTCATTAATTGATAATGCCTTATTAGTTAGTGGCTTACAATATAATTTGTTGAGTGTAAGTCAATTGTGTGATAAAGGTAATAAGGTCACCTTTGATCGTAAGGAATGCCGAATCACCACTTTACTGGATGATGAGGTTATTTTTAAGGGTGAAAGGAAAGACAATATATACTCAATTGACTTAGACAATTTGGCTAACCAATCTTTCAAGTGTCTCATGTCTTTAAGCAATGAAGCTTGGTAATGGCATAGAAGGCTTGGGCATGCAAGCATGGATCTTATTCAAAGCCTATCCAAAGGGAAGTTAGTGGAAGGTCTTCCCAAGCTAAAATTCACTAAAGATAAGACATGTGGCCTATGCCAAATAGGGAAGCAACATCAAGCCTCCCACAAAGCAAAAAATGTTGTAAGTACATCTAGACCACTTCAACTTATTCATATGAACTTGATAGGACCTACTAGGAGTGCTAGCTTAGGTGGAAAGCATTATGCACTAATCCTTGTAAATGACTACTCTAGGTTTACTTGGGTATCTTTTCTAGCTCATAAGAATGATTCTTTTAATGCTTTTAAAAGCTTTGCAAAAATAGTTTCAAATGAAAAAGGTTACTTCATAACTTCTATTAGAAGTGACCATGGAAAAGAATTTCAAAATGAATCATTTGAAAATTATTGTTTGGAGAATGAAAATTTTCAACTCCAAAAACACCTCAACAAAATGGTGTTGTAGAGAGGAAAAATAGGACTTTGGTAGAGATGGCTAGGACAATGCTCAATGAGTATTCATTACCTAATTACTTTTGGGTCGAAGCCATTAATACCTCATGTTATATTGCAAATAGAGTTTTTAAAAGACCCATTATTAATAAAACCCCTTATGAGCTATGGAATGGTAGAAAACCCAAGATCTCATATCTAAGAGTATTTGGATGTAAGTGTTATATTTTGAATACCAAGGATAATCTTGGAAAATTTGATTCCAAGGCTAATGAAGGAATCTTTTTAGGCTATTCCACCTCAAGCAAGCCATATAGAGTATTCAATAAAAGTTTTATGGTAGTTGAAAAGTCTATGAATGTTGTTTTTGATGAATCTAGTAAACTTGATATTGGGAAAGGTAGTTTTATTGATGCTTTTGTAGGTGAACTAGAAAAGCTAAAATTGGAAGATACTACAAGAAGAGATGACAAAGAAGAAGGTGAATCATCAAGAATGGATGAGGAACCACAACTTCAACAAAAAGATGAACCAAGACAAGAGCTACCCAAAGATTGAAGATTCTCCAAGTATCACCTTAAGGATTTGATCATTGGTGATATATCAAAGGGTGTAAGTACTAGATCTCAATTACATCATTTAGATAATAATCTTGCATTTGTTTCTCAATTAGAGCCAAAATCAATTGATGAGGCCATTGATGATGAAAGTTGGGTACTTGCTATACAAAAAGAACTTAACCAATTTTAGAGAAACAAAGTCTGGGAACTTGTCCCTAGGCCTAAAAATCACCCAATTATAGGAAGTAAGTGGGTGTTTAGGAACAAGTTAGATGAGCAAGGTGTCATCACTAGAAACAAGGCTAGATTGGTTTCTAAAGGATACAACCAAAAGGAAGGCATAGACTATGATGAAACTTTTTCCCCCGTAGCAAGATTAAAGGCCATTAGGATTCATTGCCATCAAAATATGGGAAAATAGAGTCAATAGGTTGAGCAAGATTCATTAGGCTTAGGGTCAGTCATAATCAAGGAGCAATATCTCTTTCCACGTAACAAATTGAGTAAAATTGTTATAGGCATTTATGCTGGATATAAAACTACAACTTTCATTTTTTCCACTTTATCAAAATCAGCACATAGGGTCATCAAAATATATGAAAATAGCTTGACTGAGGATGTTTCAGTAGGTTATAAACCAGTCCTAATGAAGAAGCTATAACTTTTCACCCACTCCATATTAAGTAAAACTATCTTGCATGCATTTACATGGTGCATAATCTATAAATTTCATAGTTTACTCTTTCCCTAGTTCCTCTTTTAGGGTTATGAAACCGTGGGTGCAATAGTTTGCTTTAACAATAAGATCAATATAATCAGCTCTTGTTTCTTTTTAGCTTCAACTTCTATACATGAGCTCTACCTATAATTACTCTATAATTCTGACTACTTATACATGTTTAACATATTTTGAGGTAGGACTTTCAAATGAATAGGAGATTAAAGCACTTAACTCTTTTGCCAAAACTAGAAAAGTTTAGGGTTTCTTTCCATCTAACTTAGTTTTTCTTCCTTTTATTTTTATTATTTTTATTTTCTTTTATTTCTTTCTCTCTTAGCTCTTTCTTATTTTTTGGCCCTTCATAATTTTTTCTCTCTAATTTACTCTTAAAGGAAGAAAAATTCAATTTGTATACTTATTCTAGTATGATAAAATCATGGTGGCTTACTATAATTGGTTGGAAGTTTAATTTTTCTCTTTTCGTCCTTTTTCGCTCCTTCATCACCTCTATCCATCTATTAATCCCCATATGCTCCTTATACTTTTAATTAAATTCTAAAACACCATTACTTTTATGTGATTGCAAATCATTTGCACAATGAATATGTTCATGTGAGAATGATGATGAGGATGTCACATCAGCTCCATCTAAGCCATTAGATCCTAGCGCTTCCAAAGGTTCATCTATGCCTATAGATCCATATGATACATATACAGTTCTTGCACCCAAGCTATAACCTCAAATTTATTTTTAGCATATGAGGTATGTAATAATTATTCTTTATATTTTCTTATTTTTTAATCTTATTAAATGTAAAACTAACTATTTTTTTTATTTTTGATTTTTATTGTTTGAATCGATCTGATTGATGCTTTTGTGTAATCTGAAAGATCTTCAACCAAAAGATTCATCAAGATGGCTACATATGGAAGAAGGTTTCATAGTCTATGAAGACCTTAGGAGTTCAAGGTAAGTGATGTTTGATATTTTGGCAAATAATATCATTGTGTATGGCATTATGAAAATAAACAATATAATTTAAATGAACCAAGTCTGTGTGTTTGTTGATTAGAATTAGGTCTTTTTAGTTTGACTTAGTGAAACAAATCAAGGAAATGCTAAACATAAAGAAACACTTCAACTCAAAGGACTAATGACAAGGGCATGCCTCAAGAAGTTTAAAGAAACTTTGGGAATGTTCATGTAAGAGGAAGTTAAGAAAGTAAGCCTTGGAGCATTTAGTGAATCTTTACAATAGCAAAATGGACATTTCTACACTTTTATTTCACATGTGGATTCTCAAAATGAACTCTACAAGTTCAACTCTATAAATGCATAAAACTCCAAAAAAGTGTTCTAGAAATTTTTAAAAAGTTCTAGAAGGTTATATAAAGTCTTAGAAGGTTTCAATAAGTTTCTAAGAATATTTTAGGCATCTTTAAGTGGAAGAACAATATTCCTAAAGTGGACATAAAGTGAGAGGTAGCATATATGGTAAAAGAGATCATTAAAGGCAAGTCAAATATATTCTAAGATATGTAAGATCTTAAGAATATTATTCCCTTCCTTTCTTGGCCGAATTCTACTTCTTATTTAGTGTAGGATTTTAATTGTTTCTTCATTAGTGTTATTAGTAATGTTTTAGGAAGATGGCCATATTTCTATTTAGTTTGTTTCTTATTTCTAGAATAGCATTTACATCTTTTATTCCTAGTTAATAAATCATTATAATGCCGATAAATAGCCCATTCAAACCATGTTTTGGCACCACATTTTAATTAATAGAATTTTGATTTCTTGTGAGAAATTATTCTCTTCTTTGGTTTATGAAAGAGCTTGGAGAGGTTATTTGAGTAAAGGCTTAAGTACGCTTTGCAAACATGTGTAATTCTAAACTTAAAATTGACTAGTTCATTTTAAGTTTGGATATTAAACACCCTTTACTTTTTTATAACTTAGGTTCCTAGAAATAGGTTTTCTAGAGGTTTAATTAGGAATTAAATTTCTTTACTTAATTCTTAAACATTCATTAAGCAAAGGTAACAACATTGAATATTGGTTTGGGACAAGTTATCCATGTTCATATCAGTTGTATCAAAGCTTAAGCTTCAAAAATCAAGTATGTATCCTTTATTTATCCTGTTCTTTGTATTTTTATTGTTCTAATCATTTATTTTTCAAATTACCCATATTTGTATCATTTGTTATCCTTTATTTATCTTGTTCTTTGTATCCTTCTTAGTCTAATACTTCTCTTCTTCTTCAAAATCATTTTCTTTGTGTTCTTCTTTTAAAAATGTTTCTTTCATCTTTGTTACTAATTATTTGTTTCTTAAAAAAGATTTGATGATGTACTTTGTTTATATCAATTCGATTTCAACTAGCTTATTTTCTTTTTAAGTACTGTCAATTATCAAAAAAAGAGAAAAAAAAACCCAAAAAAAGAGACATCCAATGCAAAAAAAAAAAAAAAAAAGGGAGACATCAAAAAGAAAAAAGAAAAAAGGAAAAATTAAAACAAAAAATAAAGAAAATAAAGAAAGAGGATTGAAATTGTGATTTGATGACTTTAATTTTTACTATATGAGAATTTTCTTCTTTCTGTTTTTTTTTGTTTGTTTTCATGTGTTTTCATTTATTTTCGTTTGTGTCTTATTTTTTTCATGTGTTTTTGTTTGCTTTCTTTTTATTCCAAAGTTGATTTGTAATTTTAAATTACTTGTTTGCTTTATGATTAAGCTTGAATTTGGTAATAGTAACTTTAGCTTCTAAAGAACTAAAAGAAAAAAAAAAAAAACTAAGAGTGGTAAAAGGCAAGAGTGGTGAGCACATTAGAGGGTAAAATCTTATTTTGTATGAAACACGATAGTAGTGGCATCTATTGAAAGTAAACACATGAAGAAGTAATTTTTGTGAGGTTCTATTTGTTTATTCTGATTATGACAGATCATAGTGGTGATCCAGAGTTAAAGCTATTTATGAAAGGTATACAAGAGAAGATGGAACAATTGATGAGGAGAATTGATAGGATGGAATTTAATTCCAACACCACTAACAGTTCTAATACAACCAATACATTTATGACATAAGCAAGGCATGGTAGACTTATGCATGGTGATGAAGATGGTGATTCTATAAAGGAAAGTTTTCAAAGGCCAAGTAAGCAAGATGACAACATAGGAAGTATCGAGATGAAAATCTCAATCCTTAATGGTAGAAATGACCTTGAGGCTTGTATTCCATGGGAAAAGAAGGTAGAATTAGCCTTTGATTTCCATAATTATAGTGAAGAAAAGAAAGTAAAAATTTTGGTTATCAAATTTAATGATGATGCATTAGTTTGGTGGGATCCATTGAAATATATTAGAAAAATAAATGGTGATAATCTTGTTTGCTCTTGGCATGAGATGAAACATGTTGTAAGGAAAAGATTTATAGCAAGTAATTACCAAAGAGATTTGCATAACCATTTATAAAGACTTGCGCAAGGTTCTAAAAGCATGGAAAAATACTACTAAGAGTTGGACGTAACAATGATTTGCTATAAAATAAAGGAGTATATAGAATAAATAGTAGCTTGTTTACTTAGTGGACTTAATAGGGACATACCAAACCAAGTTAAGTTGTTCCCTTCCACTAATTTTGAGGACTTGTACCATGATGCATTAAAGGTTGTAGCCTTTTGTGCACCAAAAAGGGAAGCTGAATTGGTGGGAAATTTTAAATTTTAAAGGGAAGATTTGTTAAGCAATAAATATAAGAAATAAAAGAAGAATAAAACACTCAGAGTTTTATAATGGTTTGGGTATTAACCAACCCTACATTCACTCCCCAATCTTCCAATTTGGTGTTTCACTAATCTTCAATGGTGTTTTAAAGCTCACACCTAAATTTACAACTTGTATTTTTACAAGGCTCACACGTAACCTTACTATTGTTTCATAAGGCTAACACTCAATCTACACCTTAATTTTCTAAGGCTCACTCTAAACCTCCAAATAAGAGTTTTCTATTTCAAAAACTTGCTCTTAAGCCTAACCCATTGGTTTTTAATGCTCACACCATACAACAATAACACAATTACACGAATTTGTAAGCTTAAAGGTTGAGAAATAAAATTATAAAAGTTTTGTTATAATGAATGCTATTTTATTACATTCAAGTTAGTTTTGGTGGTGTATTTATAGGTTACAACCACCAAAAAGACGTTGCAAACAAACTGATTTCCAAATCTCCAAAGTATACTAGGCAGATCCTGTATTTATTGTTTGTCATATGGAATTGTAGTTGAGACCATCATCTACTGTTGTGAGATTCACATAACCGTGTTTGCATCTAATGGCTTATCTATGTGGCATCAAACCATTGGTTCTTCAAGAAAAATAGTCGTCAATTTTCTTGAGCAATAATGAAATTTATAGTCTTTATTTTCCTCTTTAGATGTGATTCTCATCGTGAAATCATTATTGAATGGAGAAGTTGCTTCATTGAATTAGCAATCACTGTAATACTTTTGCTACTGTGAAATTTGATCTTCCAAAGACTCTTTGGGACACCTGGCATAATCTAATTGAAGATTCGATTCCCTCCAAGTGAATGCAAAACTTGCAGACTATGGACACAACATATACTATAAATTCATATGTATATGATTCATTCAGCTCTTTTAGAGAATATCAGTCGCGAGCTTCTACTTTGTGACTACGAATTAAAGTATAAATTTCAATCTTTAAGATAGCGGTTTCCATTCAACTTTCAAAGCAATCCTTACTAAATATCTATAAGATCAACACTTGAAATTGACATTAGAACCTTTCAATCTATATTTTCTAGATCAAAAGAGAGTTTTAACATAGGTTTAACTAACCTAGTCCAATAAAAGTGGACAAACAATAAAGGGGTATGCCTTTTAAGCTTAATTTTTCTTCTTTTAGTCGGACTAACAAATTGAAAAGTATTGAAAGGTCTATGATTAAGCCCAAAATCAAACCTAATGAAGGAACAAAGGGAGGATGGAATCCACAATATTGCTCAAATAAAAAAACCATGGTACTTAGGGATGGCAAGATTTTTAGTGACGATAATGAAATGATGGTTGTGAGACTAACCCTAAGATGCCCTATTTGGAGGATGCTAGTAATGATGTTGTCCTTATTGATACAGATAGTAAAAATATTTTTATTGCTAGGTGATCTTTAAATGCCCAAATAAAAGATGATGGTGAGCAAAAAAAGAATATTTTTCATGCAAGGCGTAAGATAAATGGTAACCTTTGTGTTTTAATTATTGATGGAACAAATTATACTAATGCGGCTAGAACTTATGACAAGGAACCCATTAGAATACCTACCCTAGGAACTCTTTACATGATTATTAATTTTGCCTAAGAAAGTTAGAAATCAAGTTGTCGATTAATTAGAACCTTAAGGAAACTAAGTCCTTAACACCTCAATCTTGAAGAGGCCATAAACGTTGATCACTTCCTTTTATAAGTTTACTTTTGTATTCTACCAAGAACATAAGAAAGCAAAGCATAAATGTGTTTGAAACTCAATAATATTGATTATAGATAATCTAATTTCATAATTCAAGGCTATGGCTTATATAGAGTCTTATAAAGTGAAGTTTCCTATATATAAAAGGATTAAAATTCCTAAATGAAGTTATATCTAAATAAAAACACATTTTAGATAAGAATCTTAGCTAAATAAGAAAGGAACAACTCAAAATTCAGTTAACAAAATGAGAAAATAGATTGTTCTTAAAATATATGGCCATAAGACGCAATCGTGCTTTGTTATGATCCCTATTTAATACAATGCTTTCTCCATGCACGGATGTGTCACAAAGCCTTGCATTTCTAATTATTCCTATTCAAACTTGATTCATTAAAGTATGGTCATGCATAATGATTGTATGTTTCTATTTCCTTCTATTTGTTTAAGACATGGCCATGCATTATAGCTATTCGTGGCCCTTTTTCCTTCAATTAATCTTCTTTTGACTTGTAGGCTTCTTTTTAAGGTTATTTCCATGTAATTAAAGTACAAATAGCTTGGTTTTGGCTAAAAAAGGATCCTCTAATTTCCTCTTACAGCTTTATGATCAATCCTTGCAATGCTCATTTGATTCTTTTAGTCATTGCCATTGTCATTGGAATTTTGATCCCTTGTACTGGATATTGTAAAAACTTGCTAGCTTATTGATCTCTATCGTTCTCTTCCTCTTGGAAAGGATTCATCCTCGAATCACATACATCAAATAAAGATAAATCAACAACATTAAAAGTAGCACTAACATTACCATAGTTGCTTGGCAAATCCACCTTGTTGTCATTATCATTGATCTTCTCCAAATTTTGAAAAGGTAGATCTCCTCTCAATTGTAATTTTGATTTCCTTCATGTAGGAAATATTTCCTTATGTATATGCACCCAAACCAAATTATTGGGTTCAAAGACAACCTTTATTCATCTCTTATTAGCTTGCTTAGCAAATTGCCTATTCCTCCTTTCAATGTTTGCTCACACCTTGGCATGTAAATCCTTCACAAAATCTTTCTTTTGCTTACAATAAAGATTAACACATTCATTTTGTTGGTAATGGTAAAATATCTAAAGGAGTTAATGGATTAAAGCCATAAACAACTTTAAAAGGAGAAAAAGAAGTAGTTAGAATGAACAACTTGATTGTTTTCAAGCTCAATGTGCGGTAAACAATTCTCTTAATGTTTTAAGTTTTTTTGAATGATAATGCGCAATAAAGTAGTAGTGTTCTATTAACTACTTCAATTGGTCCATCCATTTGAGGATGTTCAATAGAAGAAAATAAGAGTTTAGTTCTTAATTTACTCCATAAAGTGTGCCAAAATTGACTCAAGAACTTAGTATCTCTATCATTAACATGGTCTTAGGCATGCTATGTAAATAAATCATGTCATTAAAGAACAAATTAGCAACATGTGTTGCATTATTAGTTTTAGAACATGCAATGAAATGAGCCATTTTGTTAAGCCTATCAACAACAACAAATATGCTATCATTACCACTTTGAGACCTTGGTAACCCTATGACAAAATACATGGAAAAATCAACCCAAGGTTGGATAGCAAGGTCATAGGGGTATACAAACCATATTGTTTAAACATAGACTTGGCTTGCCTATATGTAATGCACTTATCATAAATAAATTGCACATCATGCTTCGTATTAAACAAATAAAAGTGTTCATGTAATATGTCTAAAGTCTTTTGCACACTAAATTGCCTTATGAAACCACCTCTATGGGTTTCCCTAACAAGCAATTTATGAATAAAAGCAATTGGCACACACAATTTGTCTTTATTGAATTAGAATCCCTTATGCCTATAAAAATCACCAAGTGCATTCTTAGCACATGCATCCCATACTTGGCTAAAATCAACTTCATTGGTATACAAGTCCTTAAGCAAATCAAAACCAAGCAATTTAGTTTGTAAAGAAGTCAGTAATGTATAACTTCTAGACAATGCATCAGATGCAACATTTTCCTTCCTATATTTGTATTTGATTACATAAATAAATGTTTTAATAAACTCCCATTGCTCAGCATGTCTCTTATTAAACTTACCTTATGATTTCAAGAACTTTAGGCTCTCATGATCATAATGAATGATGAATTCCCTTGGCCATAAATAATGTTGCCAAATAGGATAGTTTTAAGGCTGCTCGTTTAAGCTTTTCACTAAAATATGCAATCAGTTTGGAATCTTGCATCAAAATAACCACTATTCTAACTTGGATGCATAACATTTTATCTCAAATGCTTTATCAAAGTTAGGCAAACATAACAAAGGTGCATTAGTCAAGTTTTCTTTCAACATTAAAAGCTTATTCATACACTCCATCCCACTTAGAAACAACATTTTTTTTAATAAGTTCATTCAAAGGTGAATCAATGATACTAAAATCTTTAACGAACCTTCAATAAAAATTTGCTAAATCGAGAAAACTTCTGACCATATTTGTGTTCTTAGGCTTAGGTGTAAGTATCATATTTTAGAGCTTAAGATGTAGGCTCAATTATGGAAGTCACTGACATTATTCCCCAAAATGTAAATAGAATTACTAGAAGGAAAGAAACAAGGCCCTAGGAAGCTTTAAAAAAACCCACACTACCAAGTCCAAGGTTACCAACCCTATATAGTAGGATGTACATCCTATTAAACTAGGATGTATGGCCTATCTCAAGGATGTACAACTATGGTTAAACCATAAATCCCATAACATTTTAGAACTAGTCCCTATTAAACCTTAATTCAATATAACCTAGAATAAGGGATGTATCGCCCAACCCTTGGTTATACAACCTTCTTAAAATCTATAATTCCAAAACTTTAATGGCCTTCTCTGTGATTGGGAATGAATAAGATGCAACTAGAACCATTCCATACTCTGTTGCACTATTATTCTATACCCCACTATTTGAAAGGGAAAGGAAGGCTTAGAAAACCTAGGAAAACTTTGGCAAATTTTATCTAAAATCACCACTTATAGAAAAAACACTAAAACCCTAATTTATCGCAACCATTCCCAAGGTAGAACAAGGCTTTGTCTTTTTATTATTTAAGCATTCCTAAGCATTTTGGACGATAAAAAATCAAACAGTAAGCCAACCAGGGCAAAAGAATGGTTAAAAACATCTAGAGGCCCCTTCCTCCTCATTCCTCTTCCCACACATTTCTTATTTTTTGATTTTGAAAACCTAGTAAATAGAGGCTATGCAGAGTTAAAGTAGTCTATATAACCTTCTTTATAGGCTATACAAGCTCACTCAGTATGGGATACCGTTTGTAAAACTCTATTTTCTTCATCTAGATTTCTTATTTTTAAAATTATTTTTTGAGATGTTTAAGGACTCCATTGGTACAATAGGGGAAGGCAAAAGGGCCTAAAATCCCTTTTCACTTAAAAATATGAGTTTGAATGAATTAAAGATGGTTTTCATTATTTGTCTAATACTAGTGCTTCTTATTCCTTGCTTTCATAATTTTTGTGAGGTTTAAGGTTTTGTTTTAATCCTTTGACAAAGACAAAGTGAGGAGTTTGTCACTCCTATAACCTTGAGAGCCATTTCATAAGTGTTTTCATTTGGATTATATTTTTAAGTATGTTACTATATATGTGTTTTGGCTTTTATAACTTTCCTCTCAGTGATTAATATCCTAACCTTCCAAGTGGTTAAAGGTATTCATAGATGCCATGCTCTTTAAAAGCAATGAGGGGGAGAGTTCAATAACCCTAGGATATCTCTTGTGATGATTTAGCTTCAAGCCACTAAAGTCCTCCTAGTTGCTAGCATTTCTTGTTTATGATTCTTCATGTTTTGTGATTCATGTATCCATGTTCATTTGATTTTATTTTGTTCATGCGATGTTGAAGTGTGTCTAATTGTGGACTTAGAAACATATATTAGGTACCTTAACTTTGAAGAAGTGGGAGGGTGTTAATTTGTTGGAATTTTGTTGGGTGTTGTTATTAGTTATTATATTGCTAGAATTTTGTTGGATTTATAGTTGATTTGTTGAAAAACTAATACTTGATGTTGTTGGGCAAGCAACAATATTTATAGTCTATATGACAATAATATATGATAGCCTATATGGCAACCAAATATTACAGCCTGCGTGGCAACGACATTTGATAGCCTCTATGGCAATGATGTTTATAGCTTATGTGGCAACAACATATAACAGCCTGTGTGGCAATAATATATAACATCCTATATGACAATAACATTTGATAGCCTATATGGTAATAATATCTATAGGCTGTGTGGCAATAATATTTATAGCCTGTATGGCATCCAAATCTGATAGGCTGTGTGTTAATGATATATGTAGCTTTTGTGGCAATAATATATAATAGTTTGTGTAGCAATAACATTTTATAGCCTATGTGGCATTAAAAAGTAAAAAACTCTTTTATTTCATGCATGGATATGATGATGAATTATTTATATTTAAATGTTTGTTATGCTATTTGAGATTGAAGTATCATTATGTGTTTACTTACTGAGTATCAAGCTCACTCCTTTGCATTAAATTTTCTTTCAGGAAGAGTAGACTAAATATTGCATCTAGTTTGCATTTTAAAGTTGTTGTCTATTAGTCTGATAGAGTTTGGGCCAGTATGCAGGTTATTAGTACTTTAGTTTGTTTAGCCATGTATACTTTGTTGTAAATAGTTACTATGTTGTGAAACAAGACACATAGTGTGAAAAATAATTGAAAGAAGGTCTTTTCAATGACAATGGATAGAATGAGAGAATTTTAATGATGTTGTGCCACTATAGTATTCCATGTTTTATGAATGTGTTAATGCACCTACATTAGGAATGATTAGTAAATGGGATGTTACACAGTGCATGCAATTCAAAGCTAGAGGTCACTCTGCACATTTGAAGTAGAAAAGTATTAAAAGCTTCAATAACATTAGAAGTGGAAGAAGACAACTTTTAAGACCAATACTAAAATAATTGAAGGAGAACAGATTCAGATGATTTTAGAGGGGCATTACCTGGTTTTGGGACTAGGATCAGTGACATGTTGGTTAGAAATTTTGAAGACCTTAGGATGGTTAGTTTACAAGCTGAGGGGTTAAGACTCTAAGTCAAATAGACAATATAGGGTAAAAGAAATGCCTCATTGCAACCTCAAACTAAAAGGGGCAAGGTAGCTAAAATGAAGATGATCGTACTGCCAAACTCAAAAAGGTCGAGCATAAAAGGAAACCCCTTATGAATTATCGTAATGTCCCACCTCCTAATCAACGACATTTATGATAGATTCAAGGGTGCCTGAAGAGCATATGAAAGAGAATGAGGATGATAGCCACATCATGAAACAATTGTAGAAGGTGTTTGCCTAGATCAATGCATAAGAATTACTTATCACTTCTCTGGAGCATAAGAAAGTTATGGCTAAAGCTCCATCTAGCCTAATCATTTCTAGTGAAGCCACTTCAAAAGATGTTGTTGCTTGGGTCACCTATAAAGGAAAGATTACCTTTTTAGATGAAGACTTGCCATTGGCGGGAATGGATCATAATTTGGCTTCGTTCATAGGAGTGAAGTGAAAGGAAAACACACTACAAGTGTGATGGTTGACGATGGATCCAAAATTAACGTCTGCCTTTAAAACTCGTAAACTATTACACAAGTTTAAATGGCTAGAGAAGGACTTGGAAGCATTAGATAACATCATTCGGGCTAATGATGACAGTAGCAGGTTAGCTTTTAGTATGTTTAAGACTACAATGAAGTCAAGAGTTATAGAGGTAATGGTGGAATTCAAGGTCTTAGACATTCCTATCACTTGCTCATTTTTGTTAGGAATACCATGGCATCATCCGTTGGGAGATGTGCCTTCTATTGTGCATCAGAAAGTCACTATTCCTTATAATGGTGAGATTATGACTATTTGTGTATTAGTCAGAGAAATGTATTAGCGTTAAGTGTGGCAGTTCTACATATCCGAGGGTTTTAGGTTATTGAAGTCAATGACAAATGGGTTGATCCTTAGGTGATGAAAATTATAAAGAACATAAACATCTTAGTAGGCCTAGGGTTAGGAAGAATTCACTAATATGTCAAAATTCTCTAAAATTCCTACTCATACTGCCTAAATAAAACTTTAGTATTGTGGCATGGGGTCGAAATTAAAAGTGAGGAATCTTCTAAATCATTTCTGATTTCTTTATATAAGAAGTAGAAGTCACCATAATGGTTAAAGAGGAGACCATTTATGGTAAGAAGCCATTAGTTGATCATGTCGATGAACTTGAGAAAGCCTTTTTCCAAATAAGAGTGGGTGAATTAGGTTATTAAAACTATCAAAATTCATTAGAAGAGGAAGATGAGAAGAAAAATAGAAAGAAGGAAAATAGGTTGTAAAGACAAAAGACGACCAAAAGTTTGGTCAATCTATGGTTTTATATGGTCCTTAGTCTACATGGCCATGGGATGATAATAAGAGGGTCATTAATGAGCAAAGGGAGCAATACTTACTAGATCAATAATTTAAGGCCACTGGGAAGGATCTTGAAAAGGAGAGGACTAATTTGATGACGTAAAATACACCTTTAGTGGACTCAGAATGAGAGTATATTGGATTGTGCAAGCTTGCCAAGGCTACTTATATAGGGATAAAATTAGAGGATATCAAGAGCATGGATGTAAACTTCATCAAGGAAAGAGGTGATGGGGAAGTTTAAGATCATGTGACAGAGACTAACCCACCATGGTGGATGGTGTGACATTTTGGGAGAAATTTTTTCAGATTGGTCTAAGAAATGATTAGATGAAATAGAGTTTTGAGGGAGTTGTCAAGGTTGTTACTTGTACATAAGATGAGAAAGAGGCAGATTTTGCACAGGGTGTTGATCCTAGGGTTATGATTAATGATGAGAAGGATGAAGGAAAATAGAAGGCTCAAATAGATAAATTCCTACCAGCCCACTAGATGAAGCTAATTTTCTTAATACTATTAATATTATTATTTCTAGTCTCTTTAAAGATGATGATGTATTCCTCTCTAAGTTTAAGGTAATTAATGATGAGCTTACTTATGTGATGTGTTTCTTAATGGTAGTATGGATAGCATGTATCATTTCATTATCATATTTAACATTAATTGTATGTATACCACTGTATTTAATCTTGGCACATAGGAAAATTTTAAAAACTTGCTCATTGTTAGTGATGTCACACTGGAGGAGTAAAGGAAATTTGAACAGCTACTTAGGAAGTACTAAAAGGTCTTTGCTTGGATGTATAAGGATATACCGAGAGTTTATAGGTGAATTGTAAAACATAGAATTCTAACATGCCTGCATATGAAACCAGTAAATCTAAAACTTAAAAGGTTGAGACTCGAATAAGCCCAATTGGTTAAGAAAGAAGTGGCAAAGCAATTAAATGTCAAATTTTTAGAGATAATGGATTATCGTAAATGGCAAGCTAATATAGTTTTGGTACCAAAGAAACTTAGGAAAGTAAAGATGTGTGTCGACTATAGGATTTGAACAAGGCTTACCTAAATGATGACTTTCCTTTGCCTCATGTCAATGTGTTAGTAGACAGTGTTGCATGTGTGTCACGTATTTCTTCATGTACAAGTTCTCTAGCTATAATGAGATCTTTATGGCTATCATAGACAAGGTAAAATGGTCTTTCTCATAGAATGAGGGACATACTATTACAAAAGTGATGCCATTTGGGTTAAACAATGCTGGGGCGATTTACCAATAGATGGTGACTGCTTTATTTCAAGACTTGATACATAAAAAAGTAAAGGTTTATGTAACATCCCTATCCTCATTCATTAGCATTCATTAACACCCTCACATGAACATATTTATTACATAAATGATTTACAATCCCACATGAATATATGCATTGGATAAATGATCATTTAGATATGTGAAATTGATAAGTTGGGGCATTTGAACATAGATACAATGTTTATATAATTGTATGGAAAATTATTATATATTGTGTGCATGTTATAATATCATAGATAATAGTATTTTAGAGCTTACTTAAAAGTATAAGGAGCATATATAGATTAATATATGGATGGAGGTAATGAAATAGTAAGAAAAGGGATTAAAAGAGGAAAATTGAACTTCCAACCGATGAGAGTGAGCCACTATGATTTTGTCCTATTAGGGTCAGTATACAAATTGAAATTTTCATCCTCTAGGATCAAATTAGAGAGGGAAAAATGTGAGGGGGTAGAGCAAAAGAAAGAGAGTTAAGAAAGAAATAAAGAAAGGAGAAGAAGAAGAAGAAGAGGAAGAAGAATAAGAAGAAAAAGAAGAAGAAGAAAAAAATGAGATAGCTTGGAAGAAACCTTAAGCTTTTCTCATTTTGGCAAAAGAGATAAGTGATTTTATCTTCTTCTGACATGAAATTCCTCCCTCATGACATGATAAACATGCATGGTTAGTAAGAATTATAAAGTAATTTGAGGTAGAGCTTATGTATGGAGGTTGAAGCTTAAGAGAAACAAGAGTTGATTGTGTCCGTGCTATTGTTAGAGCAGATTTTTACACCCACAATTTCATAACTCTATAAGAGGAATTAAGGAAAATGTAAAACATAAAATTTGTAGTTTTATGCCTCATATAAATGCATGTGAAATAGCTTTTCTTAATATGGCGTGTGTGAAGAGTTATGGCTCCTTCATTAGGGATGATTCACAACTTACCAAAATCTCCTATGTTTAGCAGTTTTCATACATTTTGACGACCTTATGTGATGATTTAGACAAAGTAAAAAATATGAAACTTGTAGTTTTATATCCTTTCTAAATTTATATAAAATATTTTTTCTTAATTGTTATGTGAAAAGAGATATTGCTCTTTGAGTGTGACTGACCCCAAATTTGCTAGAAATCTGCTCAATCTCTTAATTCGGTTATCCCAAAATTTAAAGGCCATAGAATGGAAATTCGATGATGTGTCAAACTTGAATGTTGTGGAGCAATGTATAATATGCATTCTTGAAAAATAGTTTTGACAAGTGAGGAGATATTGCTCTTTAATTGTGACTAATTCTTAACATATTGAAAACTTGCTCACCTTTAGATTGACCATTTGTTTTGGTGACTTAATAGACTGAATTAGACAATGTGCAAAACTTAAGAAATGTTCCTTTATGTGTTATGTAGTTTTGTTAAATCTTTTTTGCTATTAGACTTTTACAATTTGAGATATGGCTAGGAATGTAAGATCTACTCAGACTGAGATCACATTGAAATAGAGCAGAATTAAAAAATTTGCCACATTTTCTATATGTGTTATATTAACCTAAAATTTGATAATGTTGTATCATTATGTCTCTAATTTATTTTAAAAAAATACAAGTCATTTGGATAAGTATAATAATAGTTATTATGGTTAGAGTGTAGCAAGGTCAGCTGCCATACAAGAAAAATATGCATAAACACTAGATCCACTTGTATGGAACATAGCCATAGTTGCAGACTAAGCATTCAAACTCATTTTGACATACTTAAAAACATGTATGTATCAAATGTTAGGATCTCAACACATTGAGGAGGCCTAAGATAGAGAGTTCAAAGCTATCATAAAGGTTCATTTGCATCAAATGTAACTAAAAACCATAATTGGATTCTAATATTTATGTTTGATGATTTTATGATATAGCTATGTTCTACTATGTGTATATGCGAGTGAATTGTGACATTTTATATGTGAATACAAGTAAATTGAGTTGTGACATTTTATATGTGAATACAAGTAAAATGAGTTGTGACATTTTATATGTGAATACAAGTAAAATGAAAATTAAATGATTTTAATGATTACTTAGTATACCATTGTGAATGAACAATTACATATTTGAAACTAAAAAGATGTTGTGACCAACTTGTCAAATACTTGTAAATCACTTGAAAAAGGGATCAACATGTCCTATTTCGGCACATGTTATCAATCAAATGAATCACATGTCATATTTTGGTCAGCAAAATCAAATGTCACTTAAATCACTTGAATTTATGGGAATTGTGTTTGCCTTGCAAGGTCACGACAAAATCAATCTTTTGCATTTGTACTTACATAGTTAATTCTTATACTTATAATTTATCCTATTGATATTTGATTATTGGTTATGCCATTAGAATTTGATTATTATTTTTAGTCACTGAGTTGCGACTTACCAAATTACAAGTATGTTTTTTAGATAATGAAGCATAAGGTTTGGGTACTTTAAAGTATAACGTTTTGCATATAAATACATGGAGCAGAGGTTATCAGTTGAATTTCAACTCTCTCTCTCTCTCCTTATGTCATCAACATATGCTTAGATAGGCATCAGTTTCTGTTTACCAACATTAAGTGGATTAACATATGTTTACATTAAATCCCTGTAGGGCTGTGTGTAAATGATGAGTTAACCTTTGTACATATGAATTTTTTGACATGAATGTCATACTTAATAAATGTAAATGGGTGTTATAGTTTATGTCAATGAAATGATGGTGAAATTGAAAGTGAGGGAAGGACACTTTGAGGTTTTAGAGAAGTTCTTGAAGAAGGTTGAATCCTAAGAAATTTGTGTTTAGGGTTACATTAGGTAAGTTGCTTAGGCACATGGTGTAACGACCATTTTTATTTACAAACCATGACATTCATGTCCGAAAATACATATGCATAAAATTTTATTCATCATACATATGTAATCCAACAATGTATTTGATGTACATATATGTTAACTAATAGTGACCAAAAATAGGTTCCTATCTAGATATATGTACATGACATAAGGAGAGAGAGAGTTGGAATTCAACCGACGACCTATGGTTCATGTGTTTTTATGCAAAACTCTAAGCACTAAAGTGTCTAATCCCTATGCTTCAGTATCTAAAAAATGTAATTGCAATTTTGTGAGTCTCAACTCAATGAATAAAAATAATAATCAGATTCTTATGGCACAACCAGCATAAGAATATCATCAAGACACATTATAAGTATAACAATTGAATATGTAAGTGCAAATGCAATAGATTAATTTTTGTCATGTTCTTGCAAGGCAAACACTGCTCCTGGGAATTCATGTGATTCAAGTGACATTTGATTTTTGTTGGCCAACATATAACAAGTGAATCATTTGATCAATAACATTTGCAAATAGGATATATTGGTCCCATTTACAAGTGATTTGCAAGTTTTGACAAGCCAGTCACAACATCTTTTTAGTCCCATATGCAAGTGTTCAGTCACAATGGTATACCAAGTAATCATTAAGAGCATATAATTCTCACTTGAATTGTATTCACATGTAAAGTGTAACAATTCAATCAATATAAATGTAATATAACATAATCATATCATAAAATTATCATACACACACATTAAAATCTAATTATGGTTTTTACTAACCTTTTGATGTGACCAACCTTTATGGTAGGTTTAGTTCTCTCTAGGGCTTCCTTAAAGTGTTGAGATCCTAATATTTGATACATACATGGTTATAAGTATGTCAAAATGATTATGAATGCTTGGTATGCAACTATGGCATGATCCATGAAAGTGGACCTAGTGTTTATGCATATTTTCCCTATATGCCAACTTGACCTTGCTACATACTTATAGAAATAACTCTAAATATACTAATCCAAATGACTTGATTCTTTTTTCGAATAAACTTTTAGGTCAATATAACAGATATAGAAAATGTGGTGAATTTTTGAATTTTGCCCTATTTCAATGTCATCTCAATCTGACTAGGTCTTAGATTCTTGGGTATATCTAAAATTGTAGAAATCAAATTTCAAAAATGATTTATTAAAAGTTACAAAACACATAAAGGAACATTTTTCATGTTTTACTCTTTGTCTAATTCAGTCTATAAGGTCACCAAAACAAATGACCAATCTTAGGGTGAGCAGGTTTTCAACATAGTGACAATTAGTCATGATGAAGGGGCAATATCTCAACAACCATACTAAATTTGGGCAAACTATTTTATAGAAATGTATATAATACATAAATATACAATTTTCAAGTTTAAAACATCACCAAATTATGAATCTATGGCCATCAAATTCTCAGAAAACAAAATTATAAGATTGATGATGTTTCATCCAAGTACAAGGTCAATCACAATCAATGAGCCATATCTCTTTCCACACAACAAATAAATCAAAACTGATTTATAGGTGTTTAGAGGGGATATAACCCTACAAATTTCATGTTTTAATCTTTGTCTAAAGCAGCACATAATGTCATCAAAATATATGAAAACAAAAACACTGAGGTGATTTTAGTTGGTTGTGAATTAGCCCTAATGAAGGAACCATATCTCCTCACACACACAAAATCAAGCAAAAATGTTTCACATGAATTTAGTGGGGCATAAAGTTACAACTTTCATATTTTAAACTTTCCTTAATTCCTCTTATAGAGCTATGAAATCATGGGCACAAATTTATGCTCTAACAACAAAACCAACACAATCAGCTTTTGTTTCTCTTGAATTTTAAATTCCATGCGTGAGCACTACCTCAAATACTCCATAATTCTTACAAACCATGCATGATTAACATGTCATGAGGGGCTAATTTTAAGTGGGAAGAAGATAAATTAACTTACCTATTTTCTCAGAACCAAAATCCTTAGGATTCCTTCCTAGGCAGCTCACTCTTCTTATTCTTCTTCTTCTCCTTCTTCTTCCTTTCTTTCTTTCTTCCTTTGCTCACTCTTTCTTCTGTTGTCCCTTACACTTAACCTCTCTATTCTAATCCTAAAAGGTGAAAAATCCCACTTGTAAACCTATTTCAATAAGACAAAATCATGGTGTTTCATTTCCATTGGTTGAAAGTTCATTTTCCCCTTTTAGTCCCTCTTCTTCACTCCTTCATCACCTCCATCCATCTCCTAATCCCCATATGCTCCTTATACTTTTAAATAAGATTTAAAATACTGTTATTTATGATATTATAACATGGACACAACATAAGATAATTTTTCATGTAACTATACAAATATTACATGTATGTTCAAGTGTCCCAGATGCAATGGTGCAAGTGTCATCATCATGCTTATCCAATTCACATGTCTAAATGATCATGTATCCAATGCATATGTTTATGTGGGATTTAAAATCATTTATGTAATGAATATTTTCATGTGATAATGCCAAAGAATGTGGATAGGGATGTTACATGTGGTATGTGAGAAGGGCATTGAAGTTGATCCAAACAAGGTGAAAGCTATTCAAGACATGCCTACACTAAAGACAAAAAAGGATGTCTAGGGTTTCTTGTGTCATTTACAGTACATAAACAAGTACATAGCAAGACTTACTCCCATATGTGAACCAATATTTAAGTTGTTGATAAAGGATCAGCTAATGAAGTGGAACAATAATGCTAGAAAGCTTTTGAGAGGATAAAGGAATATTTGACTAACCCGCCAATGCTAAAACACCAAAAACTTGGGAAGTCATTAAACTTATACCTGATAGTAGAGAAAAATTTAATAGGTGTGATGTTAGTTGAGGAGGATAAAGTAAGGATTAAGTGTGATTGATCATATAGGTTGGATAATATACTTTGCTAAACAATAAATAAAAAAGAGTGGGGATAGGTGTCATTTGGATATCACCAAAAAGGGAACTCTACCCTATGTCCAAAAATCTTAACTTCAGAGTAACCAATAACATGGTTAAGTATGAAGCTTATGCGCTCAGGTTGGAACTTTTGATGCGAATGAGGGTTACGATCACAAAAATGTTTAGGGATTCATTGTTGGTTATCTCTCATATGATAGATGAATGGGAATTAAAGGAAGAGTGATTGATTCCATTCCTATAGAATTTGGATGGTACAAAATTTTCAAAGGATTATATTCTATCACCTACCACAAGAGGAGAACACAATGGTTAATGCTCAAACAACCTTGATTTCTATTTGGGATGGACCAAAGGCAATGCCATGGAAGCTGCTTATCGTACTCAATTCCATAATGCCTTGTCATGTCAATAGAGGGGTGGTGTATGTGTTGATGGAGAATTGCCCCTGGTACGATGATGTGCAAAGGTACCTAGAAAGTGGTGAGTACCTTGGAGGGATGAAAAGAGAGATAAGGAAGTTATTCAAAGATTGGTGTCGTAATTCATAGCCAACGATATTGTAATGTACAAGAAAATGCCAGGCAAGATCCACTTTAGATGTTTGATGGAAGAAAAAGGAGATATGGTCATGATTGAAATGCATGTAGGGATTTATGGCCCCCACATGAATAGGAAGACATTAGCAAGAAAAATTTTGAGAAGGGATTATTATTGGACCACCATAGAGTAGGATTGAATTCAAATGGTTCAAGGTTGTTATACATGTCAGGTCTATGGTACCTCAGTCATTTGCCACTGACCAAATTACAAAATCTAACTTCACCTTGGTCATTCATAGCTTGGGGTATTGACTTGATTAGGGAAATCAAACCAACTTTTATAAGGGAATAAGTTCATTGTAATGGTGGTGGACTATTTAATAAAATGGGTAGAGGTTGAAACCTTCAACAAGCTAAGGGCAAAACAAGTGGCTAGATTTATCGAAAAGAATCTCATTTATAGATACGATGTACCACATCACGTTTTTATAGATAACGACATCCATTTTCAAGCTGAAGTTAGGGTAATCTTGAAGAAGTATAGGGTGATCCACCATAAGTTATGACCCTATAAGCCCTAAGTTAATGAGGTAGTTAAGGCAGTAAATAAAAATATAAAAAAAACCTTGCTAAAATGGTTAAGGCCAACAAAGACTGGTCAGAGAAGTTGCCTTTTGCGCTATGGGGTTATCGAACTACGATAAGGACATTAATAAAAAAGACATCTTATTTTTTAGTATACGGGATGAAGGCAGCATTACCGATTGGGCTAAAGGTGAAATCTTTACAACTACTGGTTAAATCCAAAATTCTTGAGTACAAATGAGTGAAAAGCATATCTGAGCAACTAACCATGATGGATGAGAAAAGTTTGAAGCCTTTATACCATATTTAGTTGCATCAGCCTATAATGACCTATATATTTAATAAGAAAGTCAAGCCAAATGTGATAAAGGTTAGAGATTTAGTACTAAAAGTAATTTGACGTCAAATTTAGAATTCTCGAGGAAAATTCAAGACAAATTAGGAAGGTCCCTATGTTGTCAAACAAATCTATTCAAGCGGCATAATGAGATTATCAAATATGGATGGGAATAATTTCATTGAGCCAATGAATGTAGATAAGTTATAGAGGTACTTAATGTGAAGTGTCAAAAAAATATAAAAATAAAATAGCCTGCTAAGTCAAAAATTTGAAAGGATGGCTTATGTAAAAGTTAGAGCATTAAAAAAAGAAAGAAAAAAAAAAGTTCGCTAAGTTAAAACCCGAAATGGTAGCTTAGGAAAAAAATTAGAGCCTAAAAATGAAAAATAAATAGAGTAAAAGTTAAGAGAGTGCGACTGACTGCTAGAGGACCATCAATAGAACAACTAAGCTACAATATAGAAGACAGAGCTAAAGGACAGAGAACTAGTAAGGCATGGGCATTAAGCAAGGTTATTAGATATTCTAATGTGCCATTGTTAAAAGTAGTAATCAAGCATTCAATTAATGTGCAATATGCAAAATGTAAATGATTCATGTTAAGCATAATGTCTAAGGGAAATACATTTGCATAATTAAAGTAAATTCGATCAAACAAGTTGTTAACACTTTAGATTTTGCGACTATGCTCAAGCAAGTGGAATCTTGCTTGTGACTCTTACCTTTTATCAATCGTCGAGGGATCAACAGGATAATGGGTGTTACATTGGTAATAACCCCTAATCATGGCATGCAATTTGGATCAACGGGCATTCCTTAAGGCCTCATACAAAATAGAAGCCCCTTATCCAAAGTAGTGGTCAATGGGGGGATCAAGGTGGGATAATACATTAGTACCATTCCTAAGTAAAATGTGGAGTTGCCATCCGACTTTAATCAGGATAAAAATTTAGGCAAGGATAAATTTTGAGCCTACCTAAGTCATTTTAAGAGGCCCAATTTGTCTTTGAAGCATCAAAGACTGGGTTCACGAGTTGGGTGGGGGAAGAGGTTAAGCAGCCCCAAGTTGCCTAGATATAGGGATCTGACCTTTGGGCAATCAGTAGGTTATTTTTATACTTTGCCTTTATTAATTAGTTTCCAATTTACCCTCCTAGGCACATTCATCTAAACAAACCTTCAACTATAACAATAAAGTATGCAATGCATGAATGATATGCAAGATGTAAGAAAGTAATAAATAATATATGCAAGGCGGGGATAGGGGATACATGTCCAAATGGTGAGGTTATCATGCAATGAACTTAAATAGACAGAAAAAAAGAAGCATGCATTAATCAACTTTTTTAACTTGCATAAATGAACATAAATAAGTCCATAAAACATAGGTCAAATGGAAAGAAAATAGGTTAATACATGAAACAAGTATAAATAAATCAAAAGAGCTCAAAGCATAAAAGATAACTACAACAGATACTACTATCCCTCCTATGAAAAAGGTACTTAGATATGTAACTAAGTCCACAATATCATATTTCCACATAACCATCCAACAAGCAAATAAAATAGGATTGCATAAATCATGAACATGAAAAGAAGAGAACATGCAATGTAAAGCATTTGGAGGAAGTGGATGGTCTAAGGTAAAAAAACCCATCATAAGAGGGATCCTAGGATTGATGAATCCTTACCATATGTAGCTTTAAAAGAGCATGGCATCCATATGTACCACTAACCATGTAGGGTTAGCATACAACATAAGAATACGAAAGATTAGAGGCTAAAACACTACTCACATACATTAAGCATATAAACTCCTAACACAAATTGAGCTCTTAAGGTCAATGGAACTTCAAGTTCCTCACTTGATTATGGCTTTAAGATGGTTAGAATAGAATCAAAACACCTCCTTAAAATTAAATGGAAGAACCCAAGAGTTTTTCTTTTGGTATGATAAGTAATAAAAACATATGAGGCATAATAAAGACTCCATTTTTGAGTAGGGGTCCTAGGTCATTTAACCTTACATCATTCTGCCACTAGAGTTATAAGACATCATAAAAACAAGTTTAAAAAAGGGAAAGAAATTTGAAGGACATGAAGAAAATAGACTTTGTAAAAACTATCTACCATTCAAACTATGTTGTATAACCTAATATTAGGGTTGTATAACCAAAGTAGAAGGTTGTACAACCTATGGACAAGGCTTTATAGTCTTTATTTCTTAGTTTTTGGAAGCAAAAAAAGAAAACAAGGGGGAAGAAGAAGGGCAAGTGAGAGGGATTCCTGGATGCCCTAGTGTGTTTCAGCGCCCTCAAAGGCTCACAAGTTCAATGCTCTTCTTTAAAATGCTTAGGAAATACATAAAAATGAAGAGATTAGGTTTAGTTCTACCTTAGAGTAAGTTGGGGTGAGATAGAATTTAGGGTTTATGTGTTTGAGGAATGTTTGAGAGGTGATTTTGGTTGTGTAACCTTAAGGTTTCCAAGCCTCTCCTTTCCTTTTCAAATGAGGGGTAATTATAGTCATTTAGTGAGTGCAACAAAAATTAAAATGGGTATAGTTGCACCATGTATGCATCCCATCATAGAGAGGGAGAGGAACCTTATAGAATTAAGGTTTTCATATGGGCTATATAGCCAAAAAAGGGATGTACATCTACTTGTCAAGGCTGTACAGCCTTAAGGTTTAAGGAGGACCAATTTTATAAGATTCTTAAGAGTAGGGTTTTAAGATAGGCTACACAACCTTGGTACATAGGGTACATAACCTTGCTTAATGGTACATAACCCTACTTAATGGATTGTACAACCCATCAAACCTGGTAGCCAGCCTTAGGCTTGGCCGTAGGTTTGGTCTTACGTTTGGTATTAGGTTTGGTTTTGGGTTTTGTATGGGTTTTATGCATGGTTTTGGGTTTTTTTCATGATCTCCTAAGGCTTTATTTCTCTTCCTTTAGATTTTCCCCTTTCATCTTTTGGAATAGTTTTAGTATTTTCATCACCGGGCTTTGCATCTAGAGGACCAAAATCTAGTGCTAACATAGGTCTTTAAGATAAAACTAACATATATGAAGTTTTTTGTTTATAAAGCTCCATTGTTTATTAATGCATTGATAATATGGAAAAGATCTTTGTAATTCTATAAGTCACATAACTAGACCATGTAGTCAGCATCATCCTCAAAATTGAGATCCATACAAGTACAGTGGTCATAAATATGGTAGCTGACCAATGTTGTCCTAACCTTATTGAAGAAGTGCTAAGACAATGACCCCTTAACAAAAGAAGGAAAGAAGTTCACTCTACGCAGAAAAGTACTGAACTAGCAATGAACTATGGCCGAATCATAGAAGGTGTTAGATGTTAGAGCCAGGATGATCACACAACCCCTATAAGTCCTTAAGGTAACTCACAAAGTCTCCACCATAGGCAAATCTAGCAAATGTCAGTGGGAATGATATGTGACATCTACTTATCCATTCATCTCGAGCATTCATAGGCATTAATAAAATGTTATTTAAGTGATGTTATGGGTAGTAGAGTCCCGCATCCATAGTTGGGTCAGCCAATAAGCCCAACCTCTCTTGTAGTCATATAAAAAAATGATGAAAAATAAGAAAAATTAATAAGCTCATTAGGTTGAAAACTTGAAAGGATGGCCTAGGCAAAAGTGAGTGGCTCGCTAGATTGAAAACAAATGGTGGTCCAAGCAAAAATTAGGGCAATGAAAATAAAGAAAATAAATGAAATAACAAGAATAAAGTTTATGAGAAATATTCATACCTAAAGTAACAATGGGCTCCTAAAGAAAGAGTCACTGACACTGAGGGACATTATATCTAAACCCATAATGGTCTCACCTAGGATCATTGGGATGAAAGTTCTTCCTCGACATAGCCTCTTTGAGGAGGAGTGGAATCTACAGATCAGTCTCTCCATCTTTTCTCTATACAAAAAACTTTCCCATTAGAATTGTTGTCGCAACATGAGCTTTTGCTACCTGAGCATGATCCCTATAAAGGTATAGAGTGAGAAAAGGAGCCATGAGGATTTTCTCCTTACTTAATGTGTACCTGGGTACCTTATCATATCGTATGTCGAACAACTCCAATATCTTTCATTTATGTGGGTAATCTAACTAGGGTACCATAATCTAGTTTGTAGTTATAACACGATAATCAAGGATTGCCTTAAAGTCTTATGGCAAAAGACATATCTTAGTATCCTTATAATGGAATGTATGGGCAGTGGAGTTCCCACAAATCACAAGCTGCCCAAATAAAATCTATTTATAGATTTAAAAATAAGAGATAGTAGAAAGTCTCAAGACCCGCCCAAGGTAGATCAAACTAGATCTACAATGAAATAAACATTGAAAATTTGTTTATCATAGTTTAGGGCTAGAAATATAGGACTTAAAGAACAAAATCATGGATATGTATTTATAAAAGGAGATAAAGCGGGTTTGTACTTTGCAGTTATAAATAGCTTTACAAGGCTATACAACCTTCTTAAGTAGTAAGTATATACCAGTATTGGTCTGTATATAGCACTTGATGGGTTGTACAAACCTCTGTCTCTGAAAATAAAAATGGTCAAAAATTTCACTTATCCTTTAGGTTAGAATATTTGACTCCTATCTAAGACACATGTACATGTATGCAAATAAGCAAAATCACATAGTTATACATTTAGGAGACAAAATCATGCCAAAATCAAAATTATGCACTAAGAAAACCAAAAATTTCAAAACCAAAAATTTCAAAGTTTGGCAAAATGGAGGCGCCATCACCTTAATAAATCCTACAAGATTTTACTACTAAAGTAAACATCTAAAAAACTAATGGGGCTTTCAAATCATCCAACGTCAAGTATAGCTATGCATAAAATCAATAGAGTTTCTGAATGTACTATACTAAAAGGAAAAAAATCCTAAAAGGTCTAGAAGCATTAGGTGCACTTAGTAATCCCTACTTGTTGAGGGCATCTCCTCATCATACTCTTCTACATTAGTGGTCACATACTCACCATCAGAGTCCTCCTCGATCGCTCAAGTCAATGTCTCTATTAGGGCATCAACCTCTGCTAACACTAATCCTTACCTTAAAAGTCGTGCATCAAACACTAGATTGTCTCTTATAAGACACCTATGGTTAATATGGGTAAGACACAAAAAAACACAAATCATAAACATGCATGCATATTTCTCCCATATGTTATTGGCATTATGTTACTAACCTACATATACTCGATCACAACCATCTTCAAGGCAGTATTCAAGTTTACCATCACCTTAACTTAAATGTGAGGAATTTGCAGAGGAAATGAATACATTGTTAGTAACAACAAGCTCTTATTAAAATTGGTAACAACAAGGATATAAGAATGAATGAAACTTACATGTGTGGTCTCGACTAGCTATAAGAAATTTGCTAATCAGGAAAGTTATAATGACAACGTTGATCCTATCAAGGATGTTATATAAGACTCTGCCATGTTGTCAGGCATGGGACATAGGTTGCCAACAATGACAGGCTCTAACACCATAGGCGTAGATCTTCAAGCCCTCTTATGACCTCGAGCAGCAAGAGCAGGTATAGTGGCCCTCTATGCGATGTGCATAATAGTCCTCAAGCCCCGTGCTAGAGAATAACTCTGTCATCTGCTTCGTGCCATAAAATTTTTGAGATAGTTGCCTTTGATAGGAAAATATGCTAACTAAGGCCCCAATCATCTAACCCATATATGGGGTTAGATCAAACCAAGTTGTTTTTTCAGTATAAACAACATCGCTACCTAGATCTTCAATGCCTCATTTAGGTATGTTATCCAAAAAATGTTCGAGGGCATATGCTTAGGAATAGGCTAGGCATTAAATCCCTCTCGCCATGGAAGACTCACTTTCATATATAACACTCATAGAGAGAGGGCTCTGCCATCAAGCATCACCTATAGAAGAAGCCCTCTACCTTTACCACCACCTATGACCATGTCTCTATAGGTCCCCTCTAGTCAAGATGTAGTTATAATGAGAGCAAACAAGTAATGTAGGAATAAAACCAAGGAACATTAGATAAGTAGTTAAAACTAACACAAATTTCCTTTATGTAAGGTGGTAATACTTGATTGAGGGTTTGTGTGCTCAAGCTAGCATGCCTAATGTCTACAAAAAGCCTCTACATGAGGCGCAATGCTCAACCTAATGAAGTAGGGGTAACTACCCTTCATCTTGGCAATGGGGTTGATCCTCGCTAGTAGGCTTAACTCAAAGCCCCAAGCCTATCAATGAGCATATTATCAGACTAAAAATGATGAAAGAAAAGGAATCATAAAAGAGAGCTAAGGAGTACTCACAATAAGCACCCCAAAGCACCAGACATGTATGACTTACCCCAAAAAATGTTGATTTAAATATTGATGCAAGTAAGCCAGTGTTGCAAACCCCCAATTAAAGCAGTGAAGGAATTTTAGGTCCTTCAACACTGGCACTAGGCATATCTCAATCACATTAGATGCATTGAAAAATAGAACCCTTGACAAATCATACAACAAGAAGTAATAGGCTATGACCTCCTCCTAGGTGATCTTAATAACTTGAGGAGCCCTAGACTATATACTAAATTGCATAAAGGTTCAGCTCCCCTTAAACTAGGGAATGCAGCCAAGGAGATGGAGGACGTAGTCCCTCTAGAGCATTAGATCATGTAGATTAGAGTTAGTAGCAAGAGGGATGTTAGTAAAGTGAATCTCAGTCATGTATGTGAAGTCTTCTAGGGTGATAGTGAGCTCCTTGATCAATGAAAGGTATGGGTTATGGGTTATGTCCATCCAGCGTTCATCTAAAGCTTGGACCATCAAAGAATCGATCATCGAGGCCTTCTCTAATAGGGTTCGAAGAAGAGGTATGAATCCAGTCCCCTCCAATAGGCTACAACTCATGGGTGCAACTCTCGGGACCATGTCCCTATTGGGTCTATCATCCCACATCCTTTTTGGTAGAAGACATCGCCCTTAAATGGAAAAGAAGGAAAAATGAGCAATAAACACTCAGAGCCTAAGAAAGAGGAAATAATAAGGCAAGAAAGTGGAATATAATGATAAACAATAATAAATATCATAAAAAAATAAGGATATGCATATCAAGGTCAAATGAAAATCAAGAAAAGAAGAGAGTAAAATAGCAACCCAAGGTAAGTAAATTTTTAATTTGTTAAGGAAAATAAAATTTTGTGATGTATAGGTGGTTAGATTTATGGGTAAGAAATTATAAAGCATGGAATAATTGATCTGGGTGATGAAGGGATTATTCAAAATTTTTTTGAAAATCATGAATATTAATTTCTTGGAAAATTTTATGAAAATCCTAAAAGGCAGCTAAGCAATCACACAAAGGCATCACAAAATGCAATAAAAGTTTGTACGAAACTAATAAGCAAATTCTCAAAAAAAAAAAAAATTTTATTTATTTATTTCATGTAAGTATCATAATCCCTCACCAATTGTTCCATAAATTAACTTCACCAGATTTTCATGTTGATTACCAAGAAAAATGAAAGCACATAATTTCAGGCAATAAAATCAAGCTAGTAAATAAAAAATGAGAACCTCCCTAAAAAGTAAATAGTAAACATCCTAAAGGTATCTTTGAATATTCTAAAATAACCCTAAAGTTTGAAAGCAGAAGGTAGTTTTTAGGCGGTGACTAAGGTCTACAGTGTTGGGAAAAGACAGTAAGAAATATAAGAATAAAAAGAGGTAAGGGAAATGGCATCTACTTCTCCTGAGCTGGCTTTTGCTAAGTGACGGTACAGGTTTTAAATCATCAGTGTGTCACCACATAGGGAAAACCCATCGAAATCATTTTTGTGATCATACTCACTAAGGGACTCACCTTTGTGAACCCCCCAATGAGAACGCACCTGCTTTAAGGCATCGAGTGTGGCAATGTCCTCATCAAAGAACTCCTATAGAACATTGAACATTTCATCATCGGCAAAATTGGCCACAATGTTATCCCCTAAAAGCACAAAAAAACCTAAAAGCTAAGTTAAGAGAGCTTTTAAAGTGAGAAAGAATAAAGAGAGGGAAATTATGCAAATGGCCAAGGGTTGTTATTAAAGGGTTTATATAGTACGGCTAGTCTGTTCAACCATAGATGGTCTATACAGACCATGCCATGTGTTATGAAAAAGGGTTATGTCAAGTGTTCTTTACATATCGCTCTTTGTCTGTAGAGATCACTAAGACTAGGCAGGCCAAATCCAACTCTCTAAGCCTAATTACCAAGAGACCCAACGATCCTACCTCTTTATCCCAATTATCAAAATTGCCCCTAAACACTCCCGAAGTTCCAGTTGCTAAAGCAAATGTACCAAAATACCTATAACTCTTCGAATTGGCAATCAAGTTATCAAAATACCATTATCCGTGCCAAAACATAAAAAGGCCAATTCGACCTTCTAAGCCATCAACAATATTACTTGAATACCCTTTAATCATAAAATTGACTTTCATTAGATTGCTTAAAGAATCTCAAAAGACAAGTTCACATCTTCATAGCCATCTATACACTATAGAGGATGAGAGAGTAACATTTGGGCCCAAACCCATTGTAAGTGCTTTGAGTTTCACAATTTTATGCTTGAATAAATTGAATCTTTCTTACGACTCCATCTTTTTATCGATCAATAGGGGATCAAGAGGACGAAGGTCTTTATATTAGTAATCACACAGAACATGGCATAAGTTTGAATCAATATGGAATCCAATAGGTCTTGCATGAGTTCAAAGCCTTAATCCTAAATAATTGATCATTGGGGGACCAAAAAGTGGGATAGTATGTTGGTACCATCCTTAGGAATTATGGAGTAGCCATTCAACTTTGGTCGGGATACAAAATTTAAAAAGCAAAATATGAACCTAATAAGTTAATTAGAAGGCCCATTTCATTTTCACCTCATCAAAGATTAGGTTAAAAATTGGGTATAAGTTAGGGAATAGGTTAAGTACCTCCAAATTGCCCAGATGTTAATACCTGACCTTCTGGCATTTTTGGTTCACTTGTAATAATTTATATGAGTTATTGATTAGTCTAATTAATAATCTTAAGCATATATTTAGTGTAGTCAAACTAATCAAATTATTCCACTAATCCATAGGGGAAAGGGGTCATGAATCATGGTATAGGGTTCGTTATGCATATCCATACATCTACTCAAGCATAATCATCTCAAAAGGAAGGGGTTCATATATCATGGTATAAGGCTCATCAAACATATCCATACATCCACTCAAGCAATATCATGTCAAAGCAAAAGGGGTTATGCATTATGGCATAAGGGTTTTAGCATGCTTTATCATCCATCCATTCATGCACAATCATTCATAATCATGTAAGATGATAATCAAGACTAAACTCATAATCTAACTTAAGTAAAAACACCTACACCCAAGGAAAAAGAACAAGTTAGTGATTAATGGGAAGAAAGTGAGTAAAAGAAACTAAAAGGAAAGCAAATAAGGTCCATAGTAATTAGCTTAACATATCCCCGAAGCCAAGGTACTTAAATGTACATCTAAGTCCATAATGTTATATCCCCACATCACATGGAATACATTAAACATTAATAAACATAAGTATTATGGAGAACAATAATTATAAACATGCAATGTAAGGCCTAATGGAGGATCTATAATGGCCTAAGGCTAAATCATCACAAAAAATGTCATAGGATTAATCAATCTTACTTCTTATTGCTCACCAAGAGCTAGGCATCCACAAACACTACTTACTATAAAAAATGTTAGAATGCATATTAACAAATGAGAAGTTGTAAGGTAAAACATGTATTAATAATACCTATAAATGCATAACCAAAATATGTAAACAAGTAAAGATTGACTCTTAAGGTCCCAGGAATGACTAACTCATCACTTGGTCATTATAAAAAAAAATGATCAAAACAAAACCTTAACCATCAAACTAAATCACAAATAAAGGAAAATGAAGTATTATATGAAAAGAAGTTGAAAAATCACTTAAAAATTACCATTAAGTTCAATATTTGATATGAATAGGGATCTTCGGATGTTTAACCTCCCTATATTTTATTGTAGGAACATTAAAAAATCATAAAAAAAGGTTTTAAAAAGGGTGAAATCTGACTTGAGAAAGAAAATCATTTTTTAAAAAGTTGTCTACTAGTCAAACTGGGTTGTATAGCCTAATATGAGGGTTATACAAACCATGCACAGGGTTGTACAATCTACAAACAAGGTTGCACAACCCTTATTTCCTACATTTTGATAATAGAGGAAGAAAAAAATGAAATAAGAAGGGGGAGAATAAGAGGGTTTCCAGGATGCCTTTATGCATTTTTATGCCCTTAGAAGCTCATAAGTATAATACTTTCCTCTAAAATGCCTAAGGAATGCACATTGATTAAGAGATTAGGTTTAATTCTACCTTAAAGTGAGTTGGGGTGAGTTATGCTTTATGATTTTTATGTTTGAGGGAAGTTTGAGAGAGTATTTTGGCAAAGTAACTTTAGGTTTTTCAAAGCCTCTCCTTCTCGTCAAATGGTAGGGGTATTTATAGGTGGTGGATAAGTGCACAATATGTTAAAATGGTTCTAGTTATACCATAGACACATCCAGTCACAAAAAGGGAGGTGAATCTCATAGAATTAGGGTTTGCATGCGGGCTATATAGCTACTAATGGATTATACACCCATTTGTCAAGGTTATGCTGCCCTAGGGTTTAATGGGGGACTAGTTCCAAAAGTTTCTAGTGGCTAGGGTTTAAGAGGGGGTTGTACAACCTTAGTAGTGGGTTGTACAACCCTCTGTATGGACTATACAACCTTTTGTATGGGTTGTACAACCCTAGTGGGCTAAGCTAGTAGCCGAGGCTATTGGTTTTAGGCTTTATGTTGGGACTTTGATCTTAGGCTTGGTTTTAGACTTCTTTAAGATTTTCTAAGACTTTTGTCTATTTCTTTGGCAATTCCCTTTGTATTTTGAGGATGAGTTATGTGATTTTCATTGTCGGCCTCTACATCTAAATATCTAGAATCTGGTGCTTACAATTTGTCCCCTACTTTATAGGGTTTGAAAAATAACATTTGAGAAATTACTTTTCGAATAAGTCTTGATAAGGTCAAGTACAAAATGCAAACATTAGTAAGGATACCAAAGGATATAAGTATTTAACAACTTCTCAAATAGCTAATAAAACTTATTCTGATAGTTTTCTAAACAAGTATTAGGTGTTCTTCTATGCTTTGATGACTTTTTAATAGGCACTGAAGTTATTAAGGCATCTTTCTAATGGCATTAAAATTGTTCTTATTGTTTTCTAGTAGATACTGAAGTTGTTCCAACAATTTTCTAACAGATACCAAATGCTTGCATGTGGCAATTGGCTTCTTGCATTGTCTTTGAACTTTTCTTAGTAGGTGCTTCAATCCTTTTGATTGATAACTTTAGCTCAGGGATGCCCCTATGTGGTTTTGTGTCATTCAAGCCTTTCTGACACTTATAGAACAAAATCAATATCCCTACATTTCTTATAGTTATTTTGAAGGTTTATTAATATTTTCAGGTAAATGACTTGAACTTAGATGTTATCAGAAGTGTTTCCTTGGGTTGTGACATTTTTTAGTAGGAATTTTCTTTAAATTATTTGTGAAGCGTTAGAGGTGGTTAAGTTTATCATTAAAAGACATTCTAATAGTTTGATTCAAATTAGAAAGTCTAGGGTGTTCCCTAGGTGTTTTGAAAGTAACGAAGGCATTATAGTAATTTATCTAGTATCTTGGCTCTAAGGAATGTTTAAGGGTAATTTGGCATCTCAACTGATCATTTAGAGGGTAAATTTGTCTTCTTTAGATGAGGATATTTTGGTAAATCAGCTGCTCTTAAGCTCTTTAAAAGGTTATAAACATCTTGGTTCTTTGACTGCTCTAAGAGCATTTTGGTAATTTGCCATTTTTAGAGTTTCTAAAAAGTTAGGGGCATTTTTTTAATTTAGTTGTATTGGGGTTCTTTGGGAAGCTTAGGGTATTTTGGTAATTTAACTATTTATGGGCTTTCGGGGAAGTTAAAGGCATCTTGGTAATTCGGTTGTTATAGGTTCTTTAGGAAGGTAGGGGAATTTTGATAATTTGACTCCTTTTGGGCTTTTTGAAAAGTTAGGGGCATCTTAGTAATTTCACTACTTTATGGTCATTTTCGAAGCTAGGGATATTCTGATAATTTGACTATTTTAAGGTCAACTGGAAAGTTAAGGGCATATTGGTGATTTGGTTGCATTGGGGTCGTTTAGGAAGCAAGGGACATTTTGGTTTAGGAAGCAAGGGACATTTTGGTTTAGGAAGCAAGGGACATTTTGGTAATTTTACTTCTCTACCGTTGTTTTGGAAGTTAGAGGCATTTCGATAATTTGGTTACAATTAGGCTTAAAGAAAGGCTAAGGGTATTTTAGTAATTTGATTATAATTGGGCATGAAGAAGCAAGGTTGGTCTTGGTAGGCTAAGGGTAATAAGGTTAGATGGGTTGGAAGGTGAGGTATTCGCACAAGGCCTAACTTTGGCGTACCTACTACAAAGGGTTTGTATAGCCCAGTATATAGTTGTACATACTCAAGGTTTATATAGACTAGCTAGGGTTATACAACCCTAGTCCACTAGGACTAAGAGGAATTGATATCCAATAAAGGTAAGAAAGCTACTTCTAAAAGAGATAGCAACCTAAGTAGCATCAAGATGAAAATTCCTACCATTCAAGGCAACAATGATCCGAAGTTATACCTAGAGTAAAGATGAAAGATTAAGCATGTGTTCAATATTCATGAGTACTTTAAGGAGAAAAAAGTGAAATTCGCCACCGTGGAGTTCACTACTATGCAAGGATATGGTGGGATCAATTTATGACTAATAGGCAAAGGCATGAAGAAAGACCCATTCGAACGTGGAAGGACATGAAATTGGCAATGCGTAAAAGGTTTATCCCTAGCCATTACTATTGTGATTTACATAGAAAATTACAAAGTTTGTTGCAAGGTTCCAAGAGTGTGGAGGACTACTATAAGGATATGGAAATAGCCATGGTAAGAGCTAATGTAGAAAAGGATTGAAAGGCTACCATGACAATGATTTTAAAGTGATTTTGTAATCCTTTTTCGTATAATTTTTCATGTTCCATCATTTGTGATTAAGTGTAATGTTAATGTTCTATTTTAACCCTCTTTTGATAGTGTCCAAATGAGGAACTTAAGGTTCCAATGATCTTGAGAGTCTAATTTGTCATTGTATTTATGTTTATAACATTTGATTAGCATTTTGGCCTTTTAATCTCCTTCATTTTACATTGTATGCTAATCCTGCATAGTTAGTGGTACATTTGGATGCCATGCTCTTTTAGAGATATATAAGGTCAGGATTCATCAATCCTAGGAGCCTTTTTATGATGAGTTTTGCCTTAGGCCATTCAACATCCTCCAAATGCTTTGCATTATGTGCTTATCTCCTTTTGTTGCTAATGATTCCTGCATTTTGATTATGTTTTGCAATCTAATTTGTGATGATAAAATACATTACCATGGACATTAGATGCATATTTAAGCACCTTGGCCATGGAGATATGGTTATATTGTTCCTTTGTTTTCTCTTTCATTTGTTACATCGCATACTTTCATCTTTTGATTACTAACTTGTCCTTGTCTTTTAGGTGTGGGCATTATGTTTGAGTTAGACCATAAGTTGGTCTCAATGATCATAATATATGATCCTCAATGATGCATACATGCATATCTTTCCTATATCATGAAAGCATGACCACCACTACCCCTTTAATGATTGAGTATGGAAAAATGGATGACAATGTATGCTTATCCCCCTTTGCCATGATGCATGATATGATCTGTCGCTAATACCTATAGATCGAGTAGGCAAGTGCACCTATCGAGTATAGTATAGCGTAGGAGTATCGAGTGTCAATCCCTCATGCACTAAAAGTACTAGCATTAACTATTTCTCTATTATTTAACCTGTAATTTTAAGCGAATTAATTAACTAATTGAAATAAAATAAAATAATTTGACAAACTAAAATAATGAAAATATCAACGAGAGAGTGGAAAAAAGATGATCAATATGACAAATAGCACTCAGGTATTGAATCCCCCTAAGACTTATTAAGAAATTGGTTTCTCGACAATACCATCTAATTCAATGTTTATGGAATCATGAAAATTCCTTTAGTATGTTAAAGTCGTTCTCAAAATCATTAACATCTAATTATAGGTTGATTAATTGGAATCTCTTCCTAATTAAAACCCTTAAAATTGCATTATAGTTCTTTGAATTTCACTATTAGGTTTGACCCTAATCCGAAAGATTTATATTATCCTATCTCTAGTGGTACATGAAACTCCTTTCAATTGTGCTAGATCTATTCTTTAACTTGATTTCTCAATCTAAGTTTAAAGAATTAAGACAAGAATCAATATTCCAGATATATCAATTCAAGGAAATAAAGAATAAACATAATTTAATTTCATAAATAATGAAAAGATTGTATTATCTACAAAATCACAATTCAAAACTCATCTTAGGGTTCATCATACCCAAGTGCCTAATTAATTTAGTTCATAATTGAATTACTAACTAACATCAAAATAAAGTGTTAGACTAGGTTATTTAAACCTAAGTCAAAGCTCTCTTTTGATCTTGACAATATAGATTGAAAGTACTAATGTCAAGTTTAAGTGTTGTTTTTTACAGTTTATAAAAGTTATCTTCAACAGAAGTCAAAATCTCCATCTTTTATAAGAACATCCAAATTCGCGGTTGATATCCCCTAAATCGCGACCGCGACACTGCTATAAGAAAGGATGAAGCTAGGTCAAAGGAATTCGCTGGCAAATTTACAGTTGCGAATCAGCTAAAGGAGCAATGGTTGAATCACAGACGAATTTGAGATCTGTGTCACGCCTCAGTCTCGACCGCAACTTTCAAAGTGATTGAAGAGGGAATCAAGTCCACAATCATAGCATGCCAAGTGTCCCAGGTATCCGTTGGAGAACAAAATTCACGAGAACAATGTTTTGGGTAGCAACCGCGATTCAAGAAGAAGAAGGTTGTCTTTCAAACACAAGAATTCGCGTCCTGAGTCGGCCCTGTATAAATAAGAATCGTGATTACGACTTTTATGAGCAGTTAGAATGCAACGACTATATTTTCTTAGTGAAACAATGAGGAGCTGCCATGTGCACTAGTCATTAGACTCAAAAGGTACATTCAGTCGTAATTGGAAAATTCACGATTGTAAAAAGTCAGTAGCGACCGCGACTTCAGTCTGACAAACATTTAATGCTGAATCTGCCTAGCACATCTTGGAGATTTGTTTATAATTTTAGGGTAACGTCTCTTTGGTGGATGTGGGCTATAAATACTCCACCAAGCTGATGTTAATGCAAAAGAAGAACAATTGGTAGTGCCAAAACTCTTGCAAAGTTATTTCTCAACTTTAATTCTTGATTTCTTTGTAAATAGTTTGGTGTGAGCTTTAAACACCTTGTTTAGGTTTGAGAGTTAGCCTATTTGTAAAACTCTTGTATAGGTTTGAGAGTTAGCATATTTGTAAAACTCTTGTATAGGTTTTAGTGTGAGCCTTGAAAACACTAGTGATAGGTTTTAGTGTGAGCCTTGAAAACACTTGTAAGAAGTTTTTGTGTAAGCCTAGAAAACACAAGTTGTAAGGTTTGGTGTGAGCCTAAACACTAAGTTGAGTGAGAGCTTGCAAAACACTAGTGATTGAGTGAAACACCTAATTGGTGAATTGGGGAGTGGATGTTGGGTTGGTTAATACTCGAACCACTATAAAACTCTTGCGTTCATTATTCTCCTTCTCTTTCTCTAATCTTTCATATTTGTGAGCTTCCTCTAAAATTGAAAGTTCAAATTAGCCACCAATTCAACCCCCCCTTCTTGGTACACTAGGGCCAACAATTGGTATTAGAGCCAAGTCTCAATTCAAGCCTTAATTGTGTAAGAAAAGATCAATGGCATAAGAAGGAGTCCACTCTCACCTTAATCCCCACTTTGATGGCAATGATTATGTTATTTGGAAGCATAAAATGGAGATCTATCTTGATAATGATCTCATGAACTTATGGGATTATATTCTTAAAGAGTGGAAGCCTCCAATAAAGGTGGTTGAAGGAGTAGAGGTGGCAATTGCAAGAGAAGAATGAAGTGAAGAATAAAGGAAGGCAAATGGAAAGAACAAGAGGGCAATGCCTATTCTCCTAAGCTCCATGTCAAGAGAAGAAATCAGAAGAGTGCAACATTACCAAACTGCACATGCCATATGGAAAGCACTAGAAAACTATCATTAGGGCACAACTCTTGTGAAATCAAGTAGTTTGGAGATGTATGTAACGAAGTGGGAGTTGTTCATGATGAAAGAGGATGAGAGCATCATCGACATGACCAATAGACTCCTAGCAATCATCACCAATATGAAAAAGTTTGGAAGGATTCTTACAAACTATGAGTTGAACACTAAAATCCTCAAATCTCTTCCATTAAATAAATTTGGTTCAAGAGTTTGTAGCATTTAAGAATCCAATCTAGAGATTGGGAAAGTGCCAATCGATGCCCTAATTGGTAAGCTTCTCACTCATGAGATGGCTCTCAAGAAGGATGAAGAGATGAAGAAGCTAAGAGAACAAAGATATAAAGAGGAGAAGAAAGCTATGGCCTTCAAAGTTTAAAAAGATTATTCAAGCTCAAGTGACTCAAATGAAAGTGATGAAGAAGAGAAAGAGTTTGCTAAAATATAAAGAAGGACCAAAGAGTTGATGAATAGGAGAAGAGAAAGAAGAATCCAAAGAAAGTCATCTTCCTATCATCATAAGGAAAAAAAGAAGAGCTTTAAGGCTACTTGGGATGATGAGTCAAGTGATGAAGAAGAAGATGAAGTAGCAAACTTTTGCTTCATGGCTCAAAAGGATTCCTTCCAAAGAGGTAAGTACTTCTCCACACTCTTATGATGATTATGATGCATTTTATGATATAGATGAAGAGCTTTTAGAAGCTCTCACTTTGAAATGTGACAAATATAAGTCACAAATAAAAACTTACAAGAAAAAATGTTCCAAGTTAGAGGATGAATTTGAATCCTTGAACAATCTTGTAAGTGAGTTGAGGACTTCTAATGAAGAACTCAAAAAATCTTTAGAGAGTCTTTTTAAGTCTTCATCCTCTCTTAACTCTTTGAGAAAGGAAAATGATTCTTTAAAGGAAAAAGTTATAGAACTTAAAAACTCCATCTCTAAATTTCATAAGGGGAAGGAAGCTTTGGATACACTTATTGTATCACAAAGACCTCTTCTAGTTAGACATGGTTTAGGCTTCAATGAAGCTTCTTCACCTACTTCTTCACCCACTACATTCATTAGAGCATCAACACCTCAACCTTCAAGTATTGTAAGTTAATATATTTATGCATACATTTAGGGAGATTTTTATTACTTGATATATCTATGTGTTGAAATATTTGATTTGATTTGATTTGATTGATTGTGTGATGAGTTGAATCAATTCATTTTGCATTTATATTTGTATAAATTCTTCATGCAATTTATGTTTCATCAATTTATTTTCTTATGTGTCATATTGTGATCAATTGTGCAAAATTTCTTATGTTTGCTATTCAAATTTGAGTTTGTACAATTGACAATTTTATGGTCATTTCCCTCTCATATTCCCTATTCTCTCCCTTATTCCCTCACAATCCCCTCTTTTTGATCTTAACAAAAGGGGAGAGATAATTGACTAAATATACAAAGAGGAAACATACAAAAAAGGGAGAGAAATTGAACTATATTTGTAATAAACTAAGATGATGATCTTATTAGAATAACTAAGGGGAAGTATAGATTAAGGGGGAGCTATTTCATTCTTACATTTTTTGATCACTTCACAATCATTCTCTTATGAGCATGCATAATGGATTCTTTATGCTTTGCATATTCAATCTAGATTATCAAAATCAAAAAGGGGGAGATTGTTAGAATAGGTTATTTAAACCTAAGTCAAATCTCTCTTTTGATCTTGACAATATAGATTGAAAGTACTAATGTTAAGTTTAAGTGTTGTTTTTTACAGTTTATAAGAGTTATCTTCAATGGAAGTCAAAATCTCCATCTTTTAGAAGAATATCCAAATTTGCGGTTGGTATCCCCTAAATCGCGACCACGACACTACTATAAGAAAGGTTGAAGCTAGGTCAGAGGAATTTGCGAGCAAATTTACAGTTGCGAATCAACTGAAGGAGCAATGGTTGAATCACATATAAATTTATGGTTTATGTCACACCTCAGTCTCGATCGCGACTTTCAAAGTGATTAAAGAGGGAATCAAGTACACAATCCAAACATGCTAAGTGTCTTAGGTATCCGTTGGAGAATAAAATTCACGAGAGCGACATTTTGGGTAGCGACCGCGATTCAAGAAGAAGAAGGTTGTCTTTCAAATAGAAGAATTTGCGTCCTGAATCGCGCCCTGTATAAATAAGAATTGTAATCGCGACTTTTGTGAGCAGTTAGAATGCAACAACTATATTTTCCTGGTGAAACAATGAGGAGCTACCACGTGGACTAGCCGTTAGACTCAAAAGGTACTTTCAGCTATAATTGGAAAATTTACGACTGCAAAAAGTCAGTGGCGATCACGACTTCAGCCTGACAGACATTTAATGTTGAATCTACCTAGCACATCTTGGAGATTTGTTTATAGTTTTAGAGTAACGTCTCTTTGGTGGATGTGGGCTATAAATACTCTACCAAACTAATGTTAATGCAAGAGAAGAATAATTGGTAGTGTCAAAACTCTTGCAAAGTTATTTCTCAACTTTAATTCTTGGTTTCTTTATAAATAGTTTGGTGTGAGCTTTAAACACCTTGTTTAGGCTTGAGAGTTAGCCTAGTTGTAAAACTCTTGTATAGGTTTTAGTGTGAGCCTTGAAAACACTTGTGATAGGTTTTAGTGCGAGCCTTGAAAACACTTGTAAAAGGTTTTTGTGTGAGCCTAGAAAACACAAGTTGTAAGGTTTGGTGTGAGCCTAAACACTAAGTTGAGTGTGAGCTTGTAAAACACTAGTAATTAAGTGAAATACCCAATTGGTCAATTGGGGAGTGGATGTAGGGTTGGTTAATACCCGAACCACTATAAAATCTTTGTGTCTTCATTGTTCTATCTT
>CATIWR010044512.1:0-10690 GCA_949677035.1 Omphalea diandra
TGTGTGAGCCTTAAAACACATAGGTTATGTGTGAGCCATAAAACACATATTGTGATAGGTTTTAGTGTGAGCCTTGAAAACACTTGTAAAAGGTTTTTTGTGTGAGCCTGTAAAACATAAGTTGTAAGGTTTAGTGTGAGCCTAAACACTAAGTTGAGTGTGAGCTTGTAAAACACTAGTGATTGAGTGAAATACTCAATTGGTAAATTGGGGAGTGGACGTAGGGTTGGTTAATACCCGAACCACTATAAAGCTCTTGTATTCATTCTTCTTCTACCCTTTCTCTAATCTTTCAATCTTGTGTGTTTCCTCCAAAATTAAAAGTTCAAATTTCCCACCAATTCAACCCCCCCTTCTTGGTGCACTAGGGCCAACAACATTGATACTAAACTTGTAATGTATCTCTTATCCTTTATGTTTTTAACTTAATATATTTATACATACATTTAGGGCAAGTTTTATTGCTTGATATATCTATGTGTTGACATGTTTGATTTGATTTGATTGATTTTGTTGAATAAATTCATTTTGCATTTAAGGTTTTCTTCATTTCAAATGTTCAAATCTATTGTTAACAATCATATATATATGACGATTTTTAAATTTCTAGCCTTAGTTTGTATGTTCAATCATCTTTTAAATGTTTGAATTATTTTATATTTATGTTTCATTCATTTATTTCTTATGTGACATATTGTGATTAATTGTGCAAAATTACTTATGTTTGCTATTATAATTTGAGTTTGTACAATTGGCAAGTTTGTGGTCATTCCCTCTTATATTCCCCATTCTTTCTTTTATTCCCTCATATTCCTCTCTTTTTGATCTTGACAAAGGGGTAGAGATAATTGATTGAACATACTAAGAGGGAACATATAAAAAGGGGAGAGAAAATTTAGCTACATTTGTATAAGCTAAGACATTGGTCTTATTAGAGTAACTAAGGGGGAGTATGGATTGAGGGGGAGCAATTTCATACTTAAGATTTGAATGACTTCAAAATCATTTTCTTAGGAGCATACATAATTGATTCTTTATCCTTTGCATAGTCAATCTAGATTGTCAAAATCAAAAAGGGGGAGATTATTAGACTAGGTTATTCAAACCTAGGTCAAAGCTCTTTATTTGATCTTAACAATATAGATTGAAAGTTCTAATATCAATTTTAAGTGTTGCTTTTACAGTTTATAAGATTTATCTTCAATGGAAGTCAAAATCTCCATCTTTTAGAAGAACAGAGAATTCACGGTCGGTATCCCCTAAATCACGATCGTGACACTGCTATAAGAAAGGATGAAGTTGGGTCAGAGGAATTCCCAGGTGAATTCGCGGCCGCGAATCAACTGAAGGAGCATTGGCTGAATCACAGATAAATTCGCGGTCTGTGTCACGTCTCAATCGTGACTGCGACTTTTGTGAGCAGTTAGAATGCAAAGACTATATTTTCCTGATGGACGAATGAGGAGCTGCCATATGGACTAGCCGTTAGACACCAATAGTATTTTCAGCCACAAATAGAATTTCGCGACTGCAAAAAGTCAGTAGTGACCGCGAACTTTAGCCTAACAATCATTTAATGCTGAATCTGACTAGCACCTCTTGGAGAGTTGTTTATAGTTTTAGAGTAACGTCTCTTTGGTGGATGTGGGCTATAAATACTCCATAAAACTAATGTTAATGTAAGAGAAGAATTATTGATATATGCCAAAATTCTTGCTAAGTTATTTCTCAACTTTAATTATTTGTGAATAGTTTGGTGTGAGCTTTAAATACCTTGTATAGGTTTGAGAGTGAGCCTAGTTGTAAAACTCTTATATAGGTTGAGTATTAGCCTTGGGAAAACACTTAAAAGGTTTGGTGTGAGCCTAAACACTAGGTTGAGTATGAGCCTTGGGAAAACACTTGTAAGGTTTGGTGTAAGCCTAAACACTAAGTTGAGTATGACCTTGTAAAACACTAGAGATTGAGTGAAATACCCAATTGGTGAATTGGGGAGTGAATGTAGGGTTGGTTAATACCCAAACCACTATAAAACTCTTGTACCTTTTCTCAAAATCTTTCATTTTTGTATGCTTCCTCCAAAATAAAAACTTCAAATTTGCCACCAATTTAACCACCCCTTTCTTAGTGACTAGGGCCAACACATATGCATCTCATGCATGCATGAATTTATTATTGTTCATGTATCATACTAGACTAATAAGGGAAAAATGCCCATGGAGGCACCCCTACCTATGAATATTGATGCTGATTTGTTTGGAATGAAAAAAGTATCGTGAGATCAAGCTGTAAAGGAAGTTAGAGGTATTGTTGCAGCTCTTGATAAACATATAGAGAGTGAGAAAGAAAGTGCTCAATTTGATGGCCTCACTAAGTAGTTGGAGAAAATCTAAAAGACGTTGGGCGTCAAGTGTTTATAAGGAGAAACGAACATTTAGAATTTTCTTGCTTGTAAACCAAAAAAGACTTTCACAGATTTTTGAATGCCTAAGCTTCCCAAGTTCATAGGGATTCAAGATACATCAACTATATTTATTTTATCCGTTGTTTATGAAGATAGTTAGAGTCCCAATAGATACCATACTTAAACTTTTAAATTGTCAATAGAGGGATCTATAAAAACTTGATACTATACTAAGCTTAAGATGATCAAAGGAGATTGAAAAAAACTGATAAAAGCTTTTGAAAAACACTAAAAATGCAACTTATATTTAAGGTTCACTCTATAAGACTTAGAATTGCAAAACTAGAAACCCAATAAAATTTTTAGTGATTATTTGAGGTGGAAGAAGATGACCTTTAAGGTAACTGCCACTCTGATAGAAACAGAACAAGTTACAATGATCATTAGGCGGGACTGCCATACATAAGTAATAGGACTAACAGAATGTTTGTATGAAATTTTGAAGATCTCATAGAAGTTAAACTATAGGCCGAAAGGTTGGAGTCGAATCAAAGAAACAATATGGTGGAAGAAGAAGCATACTACCCCAAGCTCAAGGAAAAGAGAACAAGACTGTTGATGTAAATGTAATATGAGGCCTAAGACAGTTCATCGATCTTCGAATGCCTCTGTCCAAGGCAATGGGGAGGTTATATTGAAGCCACTGGCACCAAGGTTGCCTCTTAATCCTTTATCTAGAAGATGTGACATTAATGCTTATTGTACCTTTCATCAAGAGGTTAGACATAACACAAATGATTGTTATAGGTTAAGACATAAGATTTAAGATCTCATTAATAATAAAACTATTGTTTTACTAAACTCTAGAAGACAGAGCAGAAGAGGAAATCTGCTTCTAAAATTATCATAATTTCCTAACCCCAAATCAAGGACTATTCATCACTGACTCTGGGATTCCTGGAGAGGTTATAATTACCACTTTTAAGAAAGTGTCCTTATGAAAGTCATAGTTATTGCTTATGCCATTATTCCATGGGAGAGCTCAATTAAAGAGACCAAGGAAGTGAAAAAAGAGAGAATATTAAAACTATGGGGGGGGGGGGGGGGAGAGTGATGATGATAGAAAAGAAACAGGTGGTCTATATAACTAGAAGCAAAAAGTATTACTTGGATCAAGAAGCCTGTAAAGATCTGAAAGTTAAGAAGGAGGTAGAAAGACCATTGGTGAAAGAGAAGGAAAAGAAGAATCCCATTCTAAGGTAACTATAAAAGAAGCCAGCCCATGTCAGCGTGTAGGAATTACTCATTATTTCCTAAAAGCATAAGAAGGAGATGGTCGAGGCCTTGACAAGCTTGGTGATCTATAAAGAAGTAACACCTAAGGACATAATGGTCTTGGTTATTAATAAATGAAAGATTATTTTTTCTAGCAAAGATTTACCTCCCGAGTAAAAGGATCATAATTTGGCATTGTTCTTTAGGGCTAAATGAAAAAGAAGATGTACTCCATGTGTAATGGTGGATAATAGGTCTAGGGTCAACATTTGCCCTTTAAAACTACTAAACAAGTTTAGGGTGTTTGAGAAAGATTTGAAAGCATCAAACAATATCATTTGAGCCTATGATAAAGACTAACTACTAGTGTGTTCAAAACTATTGTGTAGAATAAGGTTGTGGAGGCGAAGGTGGAGTTATAGTAGTGGACATTCTTATTACTTTTTCATTATTGTTAGAGAGCCTATGGTACCATCCTTTAGGTGGCGTGCCATCTACTATATGCCAAAAGGTTAAGATTCCTAATAAGGGAGAGATTATTCCTATCTGTGTTGAAGTAAGGGAGATAGTGTTGACGCTGAGCATAATTGTTTCACATCTTAGAGATTTTCAAGTTGCTAGAGTTATGGATAAGTAGGACAATCTAAAAGTGGTGAGTATTATGAAGAATATGAACTTTCTTCCAGGTTAGAGCTTAGGGAAAAACTCTACATGAGTGCTTGATTTTTTTGGGATGTACTTACATAAACTACCAAACAAAGGTTGGCTTACTGAAGAGATCGAGGAAAGCATCTGGTGTAAGATCTAAGAGTATGACTTCTTTATGAAAGAAGGAGAAATGAATAAAGAAATAGAAGGAGAGATTATTGGAGAGGATGAGAATTAACTAAAAGCTAGTCCGATGGATGATCTTAAAGAACCATTCTTTCATATGCAATTGGGAAGTATAGGAGCTAATTATTAGAAGTATTAAAAAGTGAGAAGAAAAAGAAAAAGAAAAAGAAAAAAGGGAAATAGGTTATGAAGGTAGTGAAAGACCAGGAAAAGGGTCTATTTGCAATTTTGTATGGCCCTCAAACAATTTGGCCATGGAATGACAAATGAAAGATGTCTAATGAAGACTATGAGAAATATCTATTAGACCAATAATATTGGAAAACAAGAAAGATAGTTAACTGAATTGAAAGTGTCTTGTAAGGATCCAAAATAGGGGAAGAGTGGACCCTATATTTATACTGAAACAAAGTATACAGGCCTTGACTTGGTTGATATTCATAATATGATTATGAATTCCATCGAAGATATGGAGTAATATGGAGATATATAGGGAAAGACATTTGAAATTAGGTAAACAACGATAAATGAGATGGCGACGTGGGAAAACTTCATGAAGATTGAGCTCAGGGATGATTAGATGAAGCAATATTTTGAAGAAGTTGTGAAGGCTATGGATAATAGTGTAGGTGAGAAAAAAGTAAGTTCTAAATAGGTGAACAATGACTTAAATGTTACTTCTAAAACAACTGAGGAAAAGAAAGGTGAAAAAGAGAAAGATAAAGAGAAGCTGATGTTGAAGAAGCTCCAGTCAGCCCTTATAAAGAGTTTCCTTTTCTCAATACCTTTGATGTTATTGTCTTCAGCCTTTTTAAGGACAATGACATATTTATTTCTTATTTTAAGGCAATAAATGATAATTTTGCTTACTTATGTGATGTCTTTCCCGATGATAGTGTACATGGCATGTATCATTTCATGAGCATATTTTATGTTAATTTTGTATATATCACTGCATTTAATCTTGGTATATAAGAAAATTCAAAAATCTTGCTCATTGCCAGTGACGTCATGTTTAAAGAATGAAGGCTATTTAAATAGTTGCTTAAAAAGAATCATAAGGTCTTTAGTTAGATGAATGAGGATATGCCAGGGGTTGATCAATGAATAGCTAAACACAAGATTTTGACTTACCTACACATAAGACTAACAAAGTATAAACTCGAAGGAATGAGACCAAAATGGGCCTAGTTGGTGAAGGAGGATGTGTCGAAGCAATTGGATGCTAAGTTTCTAGAAATAGTCAACTACCCCTAATGGTTAGCGCATATAGTGTTGGCACTGAAGAAGGATGGGAGAGTGAGGATATGTATAGACTACAGGGACTTAAATAAGGCATGCCTTTCCTTTGCCCCATATTAATGTATTGGTAGATAATATTGCATCCTGTATTATGTATTCTTTCATGGATGGATTCTCTAGTTACAGCCAAATCCTTATGGCTATCATAGATAAGGTGAAGACTGCTTTTATCATCGAATGGGGCACGTATTGTTACAAGGTAATGCCATTTGTATTAAAGAATGCTAGAATGACTTATAAACGGATGGAAGTTGCGTTGTTTCATGACTTAATCCATAAGTAGAGGCATATGTCAATGATATAATAGTGAAGTATAAGACACAAGAAGGACACTTCAAGGCCTTGGAAAAGTTCCTGCAAAAGGTGGACCAGTATAAACTCAGGCTTAATCCCAAGAAGTGCGTGTTTAGGTTTACATTAAGCAAATTGTTGGGACATGTGGTGAGTGAGAAGGGCATTATGGTAGATCCAAATAAAGTAAAGGCCATTGAAGATATGTCTACATTGAAGGCAAAAAAAGGAAGTTCATAAGTTTTAAACCGTGTCTCCAATATATTAGCAGGTCCATATCCAAATTCACTCCTATTTGTATGTTGATCTTTAAATTGTTACACAAAGACCATTTAGCAGTATGGAATGAATAGTGCTAAAGGCTTTCAAGAAGATTAAAAAGTACCTTTCACATCTACTAGTGCTAAGATCTCAAAGCTAGGTAAGCCATTGATTTTATACTTGATAGTAAATGAGACTTTCGTATGAGCAATGTTGGCATAGGAAGAGGAAAAAGGGAACAAACATGTTATGTACTACCTTAGCAAGAAATTACGGGATCGTATAAAACACATTTTATTTTAAAGGCATACTATTTTTTAACCATAATTGAAGATTTCAGCAAAGCTACTTAGACATTTTTGTTGAACCATAAACATCAAACACTAGTTATCCTTAAATAATTTATTGTCATGGTTGAAACTTGGTTTTGTACCAATATTAAAACCATTAAGAGAGAAATGGCTTAAAATTTTTAAGTCATGAGTGTCAACAATTATTCTTAGAAAATGGAATTCAACACTAAAAGTTATGTGTTTATAATCCTTAACAAACTTGAATAGTGGAAAGAAGACACAAATAACTATTCTAGATAGTTAGGGCTTTGATGTTTCAGTCATAACTGCCAAAATAATTTTTGGGGGATTCCATTTTAAAACTGCGCACATTTTAAATAGATTGCCTAGTTCTTTTTGGTCTTGGAAATCTCCTTCTAAAGTTTTGCATAATAGCCCCTGTAATTACATCAATCTCACAACTTTTAGATGCATATGCTATGTTATAAATATTGTTCCTAATAAAGATGAATTTGAGTCTAGATCTTTGAAATGTATATTCATTGACTATGTTTCAGGTCAAAAGGCTTAAAAACTTTATGACTTAAATACTAGTAAGATTTTTACTTCTAAAGTTATGCATTTCTATGAAAATATTTTTCCTTATGTTAGTAATTCTAGTCCTTTTAAAGCATATTTGTTGCCTTATATTCTAATATTTGATTTTAATTAGAACTTAGAAGATGACATTCCTTTCAATTCTTCATTTCCACAGTCATCTACATAAACTTATTGTTCATTTCCTCTTCCTTCCAACATTGAGCTCTTCCTTCCAACATTGAGTCGCTCATTACTTCTCATTCATCTAATCGATCTAATTCCTCTAATCATTCTCATCATGTCAATCCATCATCTTCACATTCACCTATCTTGAGAATTAGTACTAAGCAAAGAACCAAACCTAGATGGTTACAAGAATTTATGTTTAAGGTTAGTACATCTACAAATTGCACTTCTTATACCTCATTTATTAAGGTGAATTGACTTACAGTTATAGAAATAGGTAATTCCCGATTTGCATTTCCTTTTACTATTCCACCTCATTTCACTTTTTATTACATTTTGTTTCAAGCCTACATTTCACACATTCATGAATTACATTCTTACAATCAACCCAAACATAAAGATAATTAGATACATGCAATGCAATAAGAACTAAACATATTAGAGTCATACCAAACATGGGACTTAATTTCATTACCTCAAGGCTAATATGTTATTAATAGTAAATGGGTTTACAAGGTTAAGACTAAACCAAATGACTCTATAGATAGATATAAGGCATGATTAGTAGTTAAAGGCTATAATCAAGAACCTGACCTTAATTATAAAGAAAGCTTTTCTCCTGTAGCTAAACTAGTTACAATACGAATGTTTATAACTATTACAACCTCTGAATAGTAGCCAATCCAGTAACTAGATATTAATAATGCCTTCATTCTTGAATTTTTAGATGAGGAAGTGTATATGAGGCCACTTAAAGGTTATACTATGACAAAACTAGGACATGTGTGCGAATTAAAGAAATCCATATATGGATTAAAACAAGCATCCAGGCAATAGAACAAAGAACTCAGTAATCACTTATAACATTTTAGGTTCCAAATGTTAGCTAATGATCATTATTTGTTCTTTAAAGTCACATTCACTTCAATGTTGTTTCTGCTAGTATATGTGGATGATATTCTTCTTACAACCATAAGTGAAGCTAAAATCATCTTAGTGAAGCAATTTTTAGATAAACATGTTACAATTACCTTGGCTATGCCAAGTACTTTTTTGGCATAGAAATTGCTCGATCCTCTAATAGAACCTATCTCAATCAATGCATATATATACTAGATCTTTTAAAGATACCAGTTTACTTGAAGTTAAGTTAATTCCATCTCCTCTTCCAAAAGGTTTTAAATTGGGGGAATCTAGTAGCTCCATTTACTCTAACCTTAAGCAATATAAAAGACTAGTAAGGAGACTACTTTATCTTAATCTCATAAGACTTGAAATCACCTTTGCGATTTAACAATGAAGCCAATATTTTAGTCGCCCCTTAGAAAGTCACTAAAATTGTAAGTGCCTTGGTGATTTCTCTCAAACTAGTGAAATCTTACTTGTAACTCTATCCTTTTATTAGTCAATGAGGGATCGAAAGGATAGGTATGGTATGTAACTAGATCAGCGGGGGAGGGGGGACCTTCTAGGCGTTGCGTAATTTCAAAGTCCTTAGCTTGAAATGATGGCCATCAGGAGACTAAAAGAGGGAAAATACGTTGGTGCCATCCCTAAGGAATGTGGAGTCGCCACCTAACTTTGATCGGGGCAAGAATCCAAGGAAGACAAAATTTGAACCTAATCTACGTCAATTAGAAGACCCATTTCGTTTTCACCCCATCAGAGATTGGGTTCAAAAATTAAGTACAATTTGGAAAAGAGGTTAGGCACACCCAAGCTACTCGAATATTAAGATTTGGCCTTTAGGCATCTTTTGTTCACTTTTAATTTCTTAACCAAGTTATTGATTAGTCCAATTAACGGTCCTAAGCATGCCTTTAGTGTAATCAAGCCAATCAAATCATCTCACCAATCCAAAGGGGAGTGAGGTCATACATCATGGTATAAGGATCATTATGCATATCCATACATCCATCCAAATATAATCATCTCAAAGGGAGAGGGGGCAGGAATCATGGTAAAGGGATCATCATGCATACCTATGCATCCATCTACTTATAATCATCTTAAAGGGAGTGGGGGTCATGCATCGTGTTATAGGGACCATCATTCATATCCATACATTCATCCATCACAATCATTCATAATCACATAGGATGATGGCCAAGACCAAACTCACAGTTAAACCTAAGAAAGAATGCCTACACCTAAAGAAGGAGAACAAGTTAGTAGGTGAAAGTAACAAAAAACAAACTAAATGAACTCAAAACACAAAGAAAGAATATAACACATATTATCATCTCTCTCATGTATAGGTTCCTAAGTATGCATCTAAGTCCATAATATCACAACCAAACATTATATAGAAAGCATTAAAATGTTAAAACATAAATATTTGCATTATGAAGAGGGGCAAGATACCATAAACAAGCAATACAAAGCATAATAGAGGATCTTCAATGGCCTAAGGCTAAATCATTACAAAAGAGGTCCTAAGGTTGATGCACCTTTTCTCATATTACTCCAAAAGAGCTAGACATCCATAGACACTGTTGGACTAGGATAATTAATCCTAGGTTTAGAACCTCTTTTGATCTTGACAACTAGATTGATCATCACTAATATTTCAAATAAGCGTTGTTTTTGCAAATATGAATCAATCTCTCAAGAAGAAATGAAAGGAGTTGATAAACTCCAAAGTGACATATAAATCGCGACCGCAATCTAGGATTCGCGACCGCGACACATGTTAAGACATGCTGAAATTCAAGCATGCAAAATCGCAGAGCCATTCTCAGCCGCGACTAATGGAAAAGAATAAGCCATTATGTGACAGATGAATTCACGGTGCAAGTCAAGCCTTAGTCGCGACTACGAATTTCAAAGTAACTCAAGAGGGAAGCAAGTCCACAACCACAACTTGACAAGTGTCCCAGAAGACTGTTGGAAGTCAAAAATCTTGGAGACAACTTGCTGGTAGTGACCGCAAACCATGTGGAAGAAAGTTAACCACTTTGGCAGATGGATTCGCATCCTCTGTCACGGTCGTGGCCTGTGCAAGAAAACTCGCGATCGCGACTTCTGAAAGCAGGTAAAAGACAACAACTATATTTTTCTGGTGAACTAATAGGAAGTTGCCACATGGACTAGCCGTTAGACACAAGTAGGGTTTCCCTTGAAGAATTTAGATTTCGCGACCGCGAACGGCAGTAGCAATCGCGATCTTATCCTGACAAGCATTTAATGCACAATCTGTCAAGCATGTCTTAAACATTTGATGAGCTATGATCTGCAACGTCTCTTTGGTGAAGTTTGGCCATAA
>CATIWR010044529.1:0-11492 GCA_949677035.1 Omphalea diandra
TAAATATTTTTTTATTTTATATAATATTAATTTAATTTATTTTTCTTACTTTTATATATTTCTATATAAATATATTTTATATATATATATATATATATATATATATATATATATATATATATATATATATATATATATTCAAAGTAACTAAAATATAATTTATTTAAATCAATAATTTATTATAAAATTTTATATAGAATATCATTAATTCAAAATTCAAAACTTATATAATCATAATTTTTTTCAAAATAATGCAATGATAAATAGTTATCATTTTGTTATGTACATATTCAATAACTAAAACTTATTTATTATAAATAATCAAATTATCTCTTTATATCAATGAGTCATTTTTTTATTGAAAAAATTTATTAAAATATAAAATAGTTAAATGTTAATTTATTAAAATATATATAAAGTTAAAAAATAATTTAATGTTATATATATACACACACACTTAGTGACAGATTTAGAAACTTTTTAAAATTGAGTATATAATATATTTTAAAATTAAAATTAAGTATTGTTTATTTATTTATAAAAAATTAAGATTCATGAATATAAATGATAGATAGTAATTATTTTTAAAAGTAAATAAATTGTTTAAAATATCTTAAACAACAACAAATCAAAGTTAAAATCGAAAGAGAATAAAATAAATAAATAATTATCATACAAATAATAAAAATTAGGGCATATAAATAAAAGATAAAGTAGCACAAATGTATAATGATTAAATATTTAATTCTCATTTAATAGAAAAATCGAACAAAATACTTTTCTATATAAAATATAAAGCTAATTTACTACATTTAAATTTCAAGAATAAATAATTGATTAATTCTAAATTGATTAAATTTTATAATAAAATAAGTATTTATATAAAATAATAGATTAACAAGTCCTAAAAAATTGAAGTGGATTGAATTTTTATATTGCATAATATACTTTAAAGCAAAAATAGAGTATTTTTATACTAAACAAATATAGTCAAAAAATTATTAAATTTTATATTATTGTAAAAATAGCGAAAAACTATGCAAATGTGAAAAAGGTATTGTTTATATAAAAAAAATTAAACATGATTTATATTTTTTATTTTCAATTTTAACATTCAACTATTATATACTTTTACTAAATTTATTTTCACAAGAAATAACTCATTAATATAGATATAATTTGATTATTTATAAGAAATGAGTTTTAACTATTTAATGTGTACATAAAAAAGTAATAACTATTTATCATTATATTATTTTTTAGAAAAATTATGATTGTATAAATTTTTACTTTAAATTATGAATTAATAATATTTTATAATAAATTATTTATTTAAATAAATTATATTTCAATTACTTAGAATATATATATATATATATTCAATTCAATTTGGTTAAATTTTTATATATTGAAAGTAGATAAAATCAATTTAAATAAAATTTTATATAATTTATAGCTATTTTTCCTTTTTTAGATTTAACCGAAGTTTTAAAAAAGTTTAAAGATCAAAATGATCTTTTATCTTTTTTTAATAATCAAATATTAATTTGAGGATAAATTTAAAAAAATTGAAATTTGAGCAATTTTTTGTTAAAAAATAAAGTATGAAATAAATTTAAAAAATAAACTAAAACTCAGGACTTTGAACTTTTTTTAGTAAATAAGCCTAACAAATAACTACATAATTTTCAAAACTTCACAAATTGTCACTATCCGGTACCACTCATCAATTCACAGCACTCGAACGCCTACGCATCCGACTTCAATCGGGGCATGCATCAACATAAGCAATCCGTCTTATGTATGGTGCCCACGACTCGAAGTCTAATACCGATTTCAACTTTGGAACTAAAACAAACTATTTTGCTTTCATAATTTCTTTTATTATGTTATTGTTTTATTTTTTTAATCTAATAACTTTAATATCAATATAAACTGAGCTTTTAATCGAGTAGTAAGGTGAAATTAGTTAAGAGTGAATATTAGAGCTTGAATTTCACCAATATAATTTTTCTCTCAATACTAACAAAATTTAAAATTTTAAACATTAATTCAACAGCCAAAAAAAAAAAAAAAAAGAGAGAGAAGAAGATTCATTAACTCATTATTTAGTCCTAATTGGTGAAATGACAGAATGTATAAAAATTATTCAACAGGCTTTGAAAAGAAGGACTTTATGAAAATTTAGAAACCCAATATTTTGATTGAGAAAGAGATCCTGAATGGATTTTCAGCATTAAATAATATTAAATCTTTAAAGTTGAATGATTAATTTAATTTACATATATAATAAGTTTTAGTTTTAATAAATAATGTAAACATTATTTTATATATGAGCTTTATTTTTGAAATAATAAGCTATAATTTTTAAAATCACTCCCTTTAAAATATTATATTGTATAATTATAATTTAATATATTATCTAAAATATATTTAAAAATATTAATAAAATAAAATATTAATGTAAAATATGTGTTTAAATAAACAATATTTATTTTCCAAATAAATAATATATAAAAACTATTTTTCATAGTTATCTATATTCTTATATTAAGATTTGATATGTAAATGTATTAAAATATTATAAAGGTTTAAGTTTTAATTTTATATTTCCTAATTATCTCCATATGTTAATGTGGGGATTAATTTTATGAATTAAATTCAAGTAAAAGATTATTAAATAAAGTTGATGCAATTGATGAATATGATAGCAAGAGAAAATTTAATATTTGATGTTAATGATTAATGGATAACGATGCTAGAGTGAGATTTTAGACCTTCACTCCTTTGAATTTAGAGACTTAATTTTATGAGAGGAATGCTTATGACTATATATATTTTGATAGAAATAAAATGAACAGAAAAGAAAAGGAAATGTTTTAAATGAAGTTTTTAAGTAAATATTTGAGATTAAGCTCGATTTCTCTTAATTTGTGTTAGTTAATTTCTAAAAATTTTAAGGTAGTGATAAATTTTAGAAATGATTTATATCGAAAATAATTCTTTTATTTTAGTATTTTGAGACTACCATCGGTATATTTTACTAGAGACAAAATTTTTTTTTTCTTTTTTCTATATTTTTTAATAAAATAGGTTATTTTATTCTATTTATTTATTTTTATTTAATTTTTCTCTCTTTTGAGAGTTTTATTTTTAGATTTGTTGTTTTATTTCTCTTGTAGAGAGTTTTTTTTTTTAAAGTTTTAGTAGTTTTGAGATTGATTGTTTAGTAATATTTGATGGTATATTATTGGATATCATATCTCAAATTTATTTAGAATACTGTATAAATTTCAGTTCATATCGCATTATACTACCAAATTTGATGGAGATATCCATAATTGATAAAAATATAGAGTTCTCGAAAAAAATTCATGATGAAAATAGATTTATGATTTCAAAGCTGAAACAATGTGTAGTTATTAATAATTTTAAGAATCAATTTCATATGAATACTTTAGATCGTATAGATCATAAGATTTTTTTTTTTTTTGTAAATATCGTATGACTATTTATAAATAAAATTTCTTTTATTCTTCCAAGAAAAATGATTTATGTTAAGTTTAATATTTAGATATGAGAATACGTAAATACATAATGGATTTGAAACCCCCCCGGGGGTTTCGTGTATGAAATTATATTTATTATGGATTTCAATAATCTTAAATCTATCTGTTTTGTAATATCAATTCATTTTGAATTTTGAGTCATAACAATAATTATTAAAATAATTGAAATGGTCTTGATGTTGAACAAAAAATAACCAAGGTTTTTTTTTTTCAAAAACTGAACAATTTTTTTTTAAAAAATTAGTATAAGTTCAATCTTTCATTAATAACTAAATAAAAAATCGAATTCAAATCAACTTGAATTGAATTAAATCGAAAAACCGAATCTGCACATATATGTGTATGCACACATATGCGCACACAAATATATATATATATATATATATATATATATATATATATATATATATATATATTAATTTTTATATATATAAATATATTATATACAACTTTAAGATATAAATATTAAATATTCTATAGATACTATATTTATATAAATGATATATTCAAATAATATACTATCAAATTATATAACTATATTGTCTATAGTACTAACATTAATTATATAGTATTATTACACTATGAGTAAATCATGTAATATAAATATATAATATACTATATAGTTATAGTTGTAAATAAATATAAATTATATAATCTAACTATATAATATTTAACTATATATTATATCATATACTATTTATAAATATATTATTAATATATGAATCTCAATTTAATATATTGTATGAATTTGGTCTTTATAGATAAATTAACAATTAAGATGTAGGTTTGAATTTATTTAAGTGTGAATTTTTTAATTTAGAATTGAGAAATTGATTGAATTAAATCGAATTGAATCAATTAGAATTAAAGAATTGAACTGATTTTTTTTATTCGATTCAATTTGGTATTCAATTTATATTTAAAATTTTATTTCTTAATTTAAATTAAAAATTGAATTAGATCAATTAGAATAAAAAAATCCAACATAATTGAACTAATTTTCTTAATTTGATTCAATTTAGTGTTAACCTCTTCGGTCTTAATACTTAAATTTTTTAAAAATGGACAATTTCAAAATAACAATCCAAACCAGACCATGCTCACTATGTAGTAAGAATCTTCCATATAATATATAATCAACAGAAACCAATGCAAAATAAAATGTTAAAAATGGTCCAATGGTGATGTTAAGATCTCACAACTGATATGAGGCTAATATCTATAGTTTGACCCATCACTTTCTATTATCCTCAGTGGCATCCGCATCTTGGCAGCTGGTTGATATGCGCATACATGTCAAAAAAAGATTCAATCTAACCAAAATATGAGCTTCTTCTTTTTTACCTCTTGATCCTCTTCCTGCTAATCCCCCAACCAAAAGTTAATAACAAATGCCGTAGCCGAGATATCAACCAGCTATCTCCCCTCCAAAGAGATATGGCTTCTTGTGCACTCCTTCTGTTGCTGCTGCTCTTTGCCATTCTTGGAACTATAGCAACAGTAAAATCAATGCATACATTTTTCCCTAGAGCAAGCTACCAACCTTTAGCCAAACAATCAAACATCACAAGCCTAAAGATTCCATACCAGACCCATTACTTCCCTCAGGTCCTAGACCACTTTACATTCTTGACTCAAAGCTCCGAAATTTTCTGCCAAAAGTCCCTCATTAACAACCAATACTGGCACAAAGGAGCTCATATCTTTGTCTACACTGGAAATGAAGGTGACATTGGCTTGCCCCAAAGTTCCGGGCTCTACTGGTTTTCATTGAAGAATTGTTTTTTTAAGTGATAAAAATCATTAGTCTGGTTTTAATAAAGAAAAAAAATATATTATCTTTGCTCAAAGCTCTGGGAAAAACATTTTCTTGGTGTTTTTTCCTTGGCAAAATACCAAAAACCTCTTTGCTCGTCTCTCTGCTATTAGAAGTGTTCATGTTGGGTTCCTAGAATATTAAAATCATTTTCTAGGTATTAAAAGATGATAGGATATCAAGACAATTATTGGTTTAACTAAATCAATCCTCAACTAAAAGATGGTTTCTTGTTAAATTTGGGTAATGGTTTTTCCAGAGAATGAAAACATGATTAGTAATGGATTTGTTTCTGTGCGGGTTTTCAGCATAGATGGGGAGTCATTGCCATTTGGGAAGGACTCATACAAGTCACCTGAGACGTTAGGATACGCGAATTCACAGCAAGCAGTGGTTGATTATGCAGTTTTGATAAGGAGCTTGAAGCAAAACCTTTCATCTGAAGCATCTCCTGTGATGGTCTTTGGTGGCTCTTATGGAGGAAGTAAGCTCAAAATTAGTCCTTCTTTCTAATTGTTACTTTTTTTTTATGCTTTAAAGGTTTTATCTCCATGGTAATTTTTATAAATATGATTGATGTTTAGTCAATTCATATGGCCTGAAAAAGATGTCTTTGAGAATGAGTCATTTCATTGGTAGTTTCTTGAAGTAGGCGTTGTAATTAAAAGAATTAAAGGCATTAATGGAGAAGCTTTTAATGGTCTTTGCAGTTTTATGCTGCTAGATTTTAAAATTGATTTATCAATTTCAAACAGTTTCATTAGTGCTGTTGCTTTAATTTCATGCTACCAATTAGATCATTCTCTTTAATTCTTCTCGTGAACAGCATTACTGATTGTTCATCCTCTTTCTTTCCCTTAGTGTGGCAACCTGGTTCAGACTGAAGTATGGCCATATAGCCAATAGTGCATTGGCATCTTCAGCCCCTATTTTGCAGTTTGATGACATCACTCCATGGTCAAGCTTCTATGATGCCGTATCCCTGGGTTACAAGGTCTCTTCTTCTTTCTACCATTTTGTACTTGTCCTTAAGGTTGATTAAAATTTTATTATATTATAGTGTTTTTCTTTATGTTTGCTTTATTAAATGAAATGGGCAGAAGGCAAGCTTGAATTACTATGAAGTAATAAAAGGGAGTTGGGCAGAGCTGGAGGCACTGTCAGCTCAGAAAGAAGGGTTGCTTGAACTAGGCAGAACTTTCAGAGCTTGCAAGTAAGTTCTGATCTTGCCCTCAGAATTTATGAAGAACATAAATTGGGGTATCATTGGCATTCGGGTCTTCTGCTGCATAAATTGTATGAAAACAAAAAAAACTACAAAAGATAAGTAAGCCCCAATCCAAACTACTTGGGTTCAGCCATATGATTGTAGAATAAACATCTAAACTAAACATCTTTATCTACAAGGGAAGAACATTTGCTTGCTTCCATTTCACTTTGTTGTATTCAAATGTCCTGTATGTATTTTGTCACCATGATGTTAATTATTATTTCTCGTGTGCAGAATGGTCTGCTTTTGTTTACACAGCCATGGTGAATTATCCAACTGAAGCTAATTTTATGATGCCACTACCTGCATATCCTGTGAAGCGGGCAAGACTTGCAGTGATGCAGTTAGACATGCAAGATAATGCATATAGTGTTTTATTGCAAAATTTTAGTTCTAAAAAATGTGTGATGCGCTTCCTGTGATGAAGATGTGCAAGATCATTGATGGACTTCCACCAGGGGCTTCGAAGATTAGCAGGGTCTTTGCAGCTGCAAGCTTATACTACAACTATTCTCGTGGAGAAAAATGCTTTCAACTAGAAAATGGACCAGATGCTCATGGCCTCAGTGGTTGGAACTGGCAGGTAGAACTCAATTTATCGTCCTTATTCCCTCACTCCTATAGCCCATTTGTTGATTCATTTATGTTAAAAAAAGTTATTGTGAGAAAAGCTCAAATAAACTCTAGAAAGCCTTAATCAGTGATCAAGATTTTCGAGATGTTAGAATTGAAACGTGGTAACGGCAATTGGTCCCTTCTTTCTTTATCACTTAATTAGTAGACAATTAAGATGGTATTTGAAAACCTGATTAAGCACTTAACATCACAATTTTCAGAACTTACTTTTAAGTGCTCTGATAATATTTTAACTTTCAGCACTTAATTTTGCCAAAACCACTTAACATGTAAACTATAAATGATTATAATTAATAAATCTGCGACAATGTTGCAGGCATGTACAGAGATGGTCATGCCAATGACTTGCTCTAAAGAGAGCATGTTTCCTCCATCCAGCTTTGATGACAGAGAGTTTGCAGAAGGATGCGAGAAAAAATATGGGGTCATTCCTCGACCGCATTGGATCACTGCTGAAATTGGTGGCAAAGTGAGGTTTTTTTCTTGATTCGTTCTCTCTTATCAGATTCCTTTTGATGATTTATTTGGTTACCAACAAGACAGAGAGAATAAGTTATGTTGTTTTTGTAATGTGTGTAGAGAACCCCGGAGCAGAGGAGGGTCAGATTTTTTTTTTTTCCTTTCCTTAATTGATCTACTGATGATTTTAATTTTTTTTTTTTCTCAAGCAGAATGTGGTTTAATTAGGAGTTCATCAAAAATATGGATACTTATTTATTCTCACCAATACGCCTTCATCCATAAGTTCATACTTCCGCATATAAAAGATAATTCAATCATATATTTTTCTTGGTAGTTGCATCTGTTGTTGGTGATGCCACAATGATCTAAACTGATACTTTCTAAATCTCTTAGTGTCCCGAAAAACATATCTTCCAGCATCATTGCTCTTGTGACTGAAAAGGGTATGCATATCTTTCTCCTTTACTGATGTTTCTTTTAGCATATCTACTGGTGTTGTAGATAAATTTCATTTCATTGTTTTTCAGGAGCTCACCATGTTGATTTTCGATCTACAACAAAAGATGACCCTTATTGGCTTAGGGAGCAGAGGATGCCGGAAGTTGAGATCATTGGGAGGTGGATAGATGAGTACCATGCAGATATGAAAAGTGAGCATAGATGATGCATGAGGTCAGCAGGAACTTGTGCAAAACTTGGGTCATTGTTATTTCAGTCTACTAGTATCTAAAAGAAAAGGAAGGGTATTTATACCAATTAGTTGTGCTCTCATAATGCCATTAAAATTGGAAATGAGACGCAAACTGGCAATTTGGGGTTGTCCTCCTAGAGGTTTTATTAGGTGGTATGCATAATATTGGTTGGGAAAAACTTCTCTTTGATTGTTGTCATGTTAATTAACTGGGTTGTTAATCCCCTAAACCGAGCCCTCTTACTGTTGGCTTTTAACTAAGTTATTTGACTCTGTTAAATACTATAATGAATTCGATTCGTGATTCATAATAACCAATATCTTTATATCTCTTGATACTATTATTATTACAATAAAAAAAAAATTCATATTTTGCTAAAAAAGTTAATTTGAGTCTAGAATTAATTTGTTTAAAATGGAATCAAAAATAAATATTTGTCAATTAATTTTAAACAATTCACAAATTCTAGGATTTGAGCACGAAAGAAGAGAAATATTAAGTTGGGGGTCGGTGAGGATTGCCCAATTGCAAGGCCCACCAAAGCGCCAATGAACAATATAATAGTAATGATAAATATGAGAGCACCCACAGTTGTTTGTTTTTTACTCGGTATTTTTATATTCTTTAAAGTACAAAATTAATCTAAATTCAAATAAATAAAACAATTAATGAAAAATAAAATAAAATAATCTTGTACCAGCTAATCTACATACTCGATGGTTTACACTTATTTGTTTTTAATTTGCTAAAAGATTTTTTTTGTAATTGAATTTTTTTAAAAAAATGCAAAGTACTTTCAAACTCTTTTCTACAAATTGAACAATTTTTTAATTTAAAATAAAAATAAATATCAAAGAGCAAACAAATTTCAATTAGTGGATAAAAATCATACGTTTTTTCTTCTACCAATTACACATTGTAACTCATAAATATAAATTGTTAGTTTGAGAGTAAATCACGAATGTAACTTATACTTCATGATCAAGTTCTAATTCAATTAGGTCATATTAACTATAATTAATTTCTTTCATCACCTATTTTCTTTCTCTTCTCTCTTTTGTACAAACTTATTTTTATTTTTAAGTTTTTTGACTTGTCATAAAAAAAAAAAAATTTGTCATTGCTAATTCTCTCACTCTTAGAATTTTTAGTAGTTATTGTTTTTTTTTTAGTTTTTATCAATTTTTAGACATTTTTAATTTATTGATAAAAAATGAATTTCTTTGATTTATTTATATATCTGCAGTTTTAAATAATTTATTTCACCTTTTATTTTATTATGTGAGTTTTTTTATGTCCTAATTATTTTTAGATATGCAAACATGATTTTATTAATTTTTAATTTTGATGATTTATTCAGTTCTTTTTTTTTTTTTTTATGAAAATATGAGAAGTCTTTTATAAAAATTTGGAAGAATCCCTTTATAGAATATTTTCTATAAAAAATTTAGATTTTTTGATGAGTAGCTTGTCACTATTTTTCTTTTAATTTCACACATTCAAATAACATAATAGCCAATATATTATCCAATCAAAAAGTCTTTACTAAAATATAAATTATCAAATTTTATTAACACTATTGAAAATTTTTATAATTACATCAAGATATACTGATTTTAAATATAAATGAGATTCATAATTTTTCTAAAAAAAAGATTCTAATTCAAAAACTCTTGGCTTTAATCAAGTGTCTATTTGGATCAATTGTTGAAATAATATTCGTTTTTCATATGTTCCTTCATATTTTATTAATAATATATTGAAAAGCATCATCTAATATTCAGTACTTTAATACAAATTTTTTTTTGGAAATAATACTTAATAACAGAACTAAAAATTGTGATTAAATTTAACATAAAGTTAAACTTCAATCTCCACTGAATTTTTTTTGTTTCCTCACCTTATCACTTACCAGAGATTGGATCTTTCCTCAGCTTGCCTTATCAATAGAAAACAGTTTGACCAAAAATCAGGAAGTGAACCCACCACCGTAAGGAAAAGGCACTACACACACCCACACACACAGTAGTTTCATTCATAGTTATTCATCAATACGTCCCCATTAGATCTCTCTCACTGCTCACACATCCAAAAACCTTAAATATAAATAGATATAGGCAGTTAGATTGGTTAAATAGAGACAGGCAATGACAAGGAGATCAGGGGCATGCTTGAGATGCTGTTTGGTGGTATTGGCAGTGGTATCAGCTTTGGCTGTGTGTAGCCCTGCTCTTTATTGGAGATTTAAGAAAACTATTGGTCTCTCTTCTGCTTCTAAAATTTCTTGTCCTCCTTGCATCTGTGATTGCCCTCCTCCCTTGTCCCTTCTCAAGATTGCCCCTGGTATGCTCCTCTCTCTATGTCCTGGTTGTTTTCCATTTTCCATTTTGTTTGATTTTCTGTTCATTGTAGCGTAATTGATGCTTACTCCTTTTTCTAATCAATTTTAGGTTTTGATCTATTGCTATTCGAAATGATGTTTGGATCTTGATATCTCTCTCTTCTTTGTTAATGGAATAGTTAGATAGTCATTTGAGGGTGATTTATAGGTACCCACTTTCCAATTTCAGTTCTGTCTGTTTATCCTACTTATTCTTCAATCTGACAAAATGAAAACCCCTTTATTTGGATATCTTTTATTATTATTATTTTTCTGGAGTGAAACTATAGCTACTTACTTTTATCCTTTCAGATTTTGTTATTGTTTCTGTGCATCGGCAAGATCTGGCCTTGTGCTTTTTAATATGATCTAAACACTGATGAAAATCTATGTTACTTGCTGTGTTTATATGTTACCATAATTGTGCTTCTTTTGTGTGCATCCCCATACATGTTGTGCCGTGGTTGAAGCCTTTTGTGAAATATAATTGATGAATCCATTAACCATGAACTCAGTTCTCTGATCGCGAAAAGATTATTTCTCACTTTTTGTGGTACTGTCTTGTAATATGTTTGTGACATGATATGTAAAATCCAGAGGCCTGAAATGGGGAAATATCTCCTGAGACCTTAATTATTTCTTCAGTTGAAACTTGCATTCATGAGGC
>CATIWR010044534.1:0-12149 GCA_949677035.1 Omphalea diandra
GATATGATGATGAGTTAATTATGTTTAAATATTGTTACGTTATTTGAGATTGAAGTATCATTATGCATTTACTTACTGAGTATGCAAACTCACTATTTTGTATGAAATCTTATTTCAGGAAGAGTAGACTAAAGATTGCATCAAATATACTTTTCAAAGTCATTGTCTAGCAGTGTAATAGAGGTTGAGTCAGTATGCAGTCAGTTAGTATTTTAATTTGATTATTCATGTATGTTTTGTTGTAAATAATTACTAAGTGGTGAACAAGAGACATAATAATAATAAAAAAAAAATTTAATCAGGTCTTTTAAATGACTATGGATAGACCTTAAAGAGAAATTTAAATGATTATTAAATGGGGTGTGACAACCCATGTCCTTGATAGACCTCATAATCATGTTCTCAATCTTTGCTAAAGTCAACCTAGTATATGTGTCTTCTATGAACTTGCATAGTCCCATATATTCCCATTCTAAATTCGCAAGAGTGGCATCTTGATTAGTAATCTTAGGCTTTTTTGCCACAAAATCTATACATGTAGCACAAATTTCTTGGTTTAACAAGTATTGTTCATGCTACTCTTTAGTAAGCTTCCACTTGTCATTCTACGGCTAGGTAGCTTGAGAGCCATACAAAACTACAATTTGACTCGATTCTTAGCTATTCTCTACTTTCACAATGTGCTTGCCATTCTTTTTACTTTTTTCATTCTCATCTTCCTTTTCTGATGAATCACATTAGTTCTAATTATCCATCTCTCCAACTCCCATATGAAAGAAAGCTATTTCAAGCTTATCCATGACATCATCATCATTAGCTTCTCATCTTCTTCAGTAGTTTCCTTTTTTACTTCTCCAACTACTTCTCTTTCCTTCATGAAGAAGTTAGATAGTGGCCCATGTAATACCTCACTTTTAGGTTTGAACCTTTACCATGGTACATGAGCACCCTTAGAATAGTCTAAGTAAAAATTTGTGGAAATTTTGACACACCAATAAAATTCTTCTCCAACACTTAATATACTAGAAAGTTTATGTTCTTCATGATTCCCATTACATTAGGATTGACCCATTTGCCTGTGACACTGATAATTTAAAAACCTCTAAGGTACGAAACAACCATGCTTAATGTTGACACAATGTCACCAACTTCTGTACAGATGGTCACTATCTCGCCCTTATAAGGAATCTTGACTTTCTAGTGCATAATAGAGGGTACTCCTCTTAATGGATGATACCATGGACTTCGTAGTAGTAATAAAAAAGTATAAGGACATCCAGGATCATAAATTCCACCATTGTCTTTATAATATTGGTCTTCACCATGGTCTTGAATATTCCCAAGGTTAGCCTTATACTATTATTGTAGGCTTGAATGATGTTATATGATACCTCAAAGTCTTTCTTCGACAACCCAAACTTGTGTAACAACTTTAATAGATAAATATTGATTCTAGACCCATCTTTAGCCATCACATATGAGGCGTGTCTCCCTTTCACCTCATCTCTTATAAAGAAAACCAGATTATGATCCCTTCCTTCCGGAGGCAAGTCTTCATCAGAGAAAGTAATCTTCCCTTTGTAGGTTAATAAAGCAACAACATCTTTTAGAGTGACCTCCTTAGAAATTATTCTTCTCCTTTACTACAAGCTTTTCACCTTTTTTTTTTTTTTCTCTATTCTCGATTCCTTAGGAGCCTCTCTATCAGGATAATACTTTCGACTTTGAGTTACATGATTCATTTATTCCCCTTCTTTTTCTTTATTACTCCTTTCCCATAACTTAATCATCCTCTTCTTTTTCTCCTATTCTATCTCTTCATCAGAGCTCTTCCATGGGTTAATAGTGCAAACCACAATAGCAGCCTACCTTAATACTTCTTCAATAGTAGCCATAACAACTTCCTAGGTAATACTTAAGTTTTTGATGAACGTCCGTTGGTTAGGAGGTAGAATATTATGATAGTTTGGGAGAGGGTTCCTTCTTATGCTCAGCCTTCTAGCATTGGGTGGAACAATAGTCTTATTATCTATGAGATCTTAGATTTCATGCCTTACTTTGTAACAATCATAAATGTTGTGCCCATCCCCTTATGCATTAGTATCGTATCCTCTTGGTAATAGGTTTGGAAGTCATCTCAATGTTAAAGGCTTCAGTACTCCATTCTTTTAAAGTTTCTCAAATGCTTTTGACAATGGCATTCCCAAATCTATAAACTATCTTGGAGCCCTTACTACATTTACATTAGTAGTCTTATTTCCTTTGCCTTGAGGATGGAATGGGGCATTTCTCCTTCCCCCATATTACCTCTTTAACTTAGACTCTAGTTCCTCAACTTGCAATCCCATCTCTCTAAGGTCCTCATAATTTCTCACCAACATACCCTTGATCCTAATGCCTATACTTGGTAATGTCCCCTTTATGGCCATCTTTAGTTGCTCTCTTTTTGTAGGTTTAGTAATTGCTTCAAAATCTAGTTTCTTCCACCTCCTTATTTAATTATTAAAGCTTTCACTGGTCTTTTGCTTCAATGACTCCAGGTCTAGGAAAGTGACTTCTAAGGTTGAGTTACATGCATAATGTGTTTTGAAGGCTTTAGTCAACTCCTAAATTTCTTTAATTGTCGAAGGTAGGTTGTAATACCATGTCTTCATAGACCCTTCTAATGACAACTCAAATAGCTCAAACATAGTATCAATAGGGATCCTAAATGTCTTCATTATCAACAACATGAATGGATGTGATTTATGGCATCCTAAGTTCCAGTAAACTTATGAAGTTCAAACATTCAAAAGTTTGCAAATAGCTTTTCAAGCTTACAAACAAGTAATTCTTCAATGCTTGTTCCTCTTTCTAAACCTTTAGCACTCAAAGTCTTTTATATCTTCTCCAATTGTTTAGCAACGTCATCAAATCAAGTACTCTCCTTCTCACTTTTCATAGGCTAGTGAAGAACTATGGCAGTACTCCCTACCTCATTGGCCATCTTGCTCTCGTGATACTCCTTCATCCCAAACAGATCATCATTAATCACCACAGGTTAGGGTGCCTATATATCATTCACATGTTTGTTCAACTTCTTGGTGATCCTCTCCTCCATCTTTCGATTGAAGTTGGCCATCATCTTCTTGGTGGTATGGTAGGCTTCATGAAGGTTCAATTCTTTATATTAGGCTTGGCGTCTTACTTTTTCTAACAAGTCAGTAACCCTTTCTCTTCCATGAGGGTTTAGATGGAGTTATGATGGCTACAAGACAAAGGTTATTAATATGATGCAAGCATAAGTAATAAATGCATGATATGCACATGTTATTAGTAAAGGCTCTTTCTTAGGATGGGTCTCACTCTTTTACCAATAAGGGGTAGAGAATGTGTGCACCTTAGACCAAAGAAGGGTCAAAGTCCTAAGAGAACATGCACACCAAAAGATACAAAAGTATAATAAGAAGGAATTTTTTAATTACTTGAAGAAGGAATGTGTACAAGGAAATAGAGGATCCCTTTTATAAGGAGAGAGGGATGATAGTAGGGTAAAGGATACACAAATATTTACCTGAGGGGATAATTACATGAAGGAAATGAGGGTAACAATGATGTTTACATTAAAGGAATACCTAATCATGTTCCTTAAGAGACTTTAACCTTTTCTTTATATAAGAAATTCTAACAAGCAGGTGTTTGATTCTAAGGTACTATTGCCTCCTACAAGCACTTAATAGTGGGTGGAAATGGTTGTTGTAGTTAATGGCTCCCACAAGCTTGAGGCACAGTTGTCATAGCCCAACATTTAATATACTAGAAAGCACTTGACTCATGAGTGATGAACCTTCCTTACTATCTCTTAAGCTCGAATGGAGCTTAAGTCTCAAGTTTGGAGAACCCATCAGTTTTTCTTCGAGCAAACTTAGTGCATGTGATGAAGTGTGAAAGCTACATGAATACGATTAAACCAATTAATTACAAAGTTAATGTGGTAAAAAAAGTGAACCATAGATTAAACATACATTCAATTTTGAGGCCTTAATGGAGTTGCCACTGTAAGCGCCCTCGAGGGTTCGCGATTGCACTTGAATGAATGAAATCTTGCTTGCTACTCCATCCTTTTATCGATCAACTAAGGAGGCCAAGGGATGGGTTTTTACATTAGTAATAATCCTAAAATATGGCACATGATTGGATCATCGAGAGATCCTTTAGGCCTCGTATAAGTTCAAAGCCCTTTGTATCCAAATGATTATTAACAGGGGACTAAAGTATGATAACACATTAATATCATCCCTAAAAGATAAAGAGTTGCCACCCAATTTTGGCTAGGACAATAATTCTGGTAGGGCAAAATCTAAACCTAACTAAGTCATTTAAGAGGCCTAATTCATCTTCACTCCATCAAAGATCAGGTTCAAAAATTGGGTATGACATGAGAAGAGGTTAAACACCTCTAAATCACTTTGATATTGGGATTTGGCCTTTGGGCATCTTTGGTTCACTTTTACCATTTTAACCATGCTATTAATTAGTCTAGTTAATGACCCTAAGCATGTTTCTAGTGTAATCCAATCAATCATATCAAATCACTAACAATCTTAAAGGGAAGAAGGTCATATGTCATGACATATAGTAAATCATGCATATCATCTACACCATGCATTTCAAAAGGGAATAAGTGTCATGCAACATAACATAGGGAAAGGCATGTATATCATCATCCATACATGATCAAGTTTGGTATTGGTAACTAAGACAACCACTAATGGCTAAAGCAAGATAAGAACCTATAGTAAAAAAAAGCATACAAGTTAGTTGTCATGAAAAACACATAAAAAAATCAAGGCAAATAAATAAGGTTCATATATGTATCTCACCATGTCTCAAAGTCAATGAACTTAAACATATTTCTAAGTCCACAACAAGAACATCCCGACATCAGATGAACCAAATAGCATTAAAGCATCAAAATATGTAAGCTATGAAACAAATGAAATCATAAACATGAAATGCAATGACACTTTGGAGGATATTGATGGCCTAGGGCAAAATCATGAAAAGAGGGATCCTAGGGTCATTGGACCCTTTCCTTCATTACTCTTAAAGAGCTTAGCATCCATAAGCATCACTAAGCAATAAGAAGATTAGGATACTAATCAACAAAGTGTAAATCGCAAGGCCAAAATACGTACTTAGTAATATAATCAAAAGTGTAACAACAATGTTACCAACCATAACATAACTCTTAAGGTCCTAGGAATGCTTAATTCCTTTCTTAATTATAGCCAAAATAAATTAAAATAGAAGCTTGAATGCCTTAATGAAGCACAAGATGAGTGAACACAAAGTCTTGATGCATAAGAATCCCTAAGAAAAAAATTTTAACTTGGTCATCGTCCCATTATTTATTTGAATTGGGGTCTTAGGTCACAAGACTTATCATTATTTTGCCAATGGAACTCCCAATAATTATAGGAAATAGTTTAGGAATAGAGAAATCTAAATGATAAAAAATGAAGTTTCATTCTGTCCACAATCAAAAGTAGGTTGTACAAACTAGATGAAGTCTATACCGCCTTCAAGACTAGGTTTTCAAAAAGAAAGAAGAAAAGAGAAAGGGTAGTAAAAAAGGGAAAAGAGATTCTTATATGTTTTCTGGTGTGTTATCTTGCCCTTAGAGGCTCAGTATGTTAATCTTATCCTCCAAAATGCAATGGAATACTTAGAAATTCAATATAAAAGGCCATGTTCTAACTTGGGTTTGAGTGATGATGAAGTAGGGTTAGTATTTTTTTTTTAATTATGTTAAAGGGTGCTTGTGGAGAGAATTTGGTAGAGTTTCCCTAGGGTTTTCTAAGCCTCTCCGCTTGTTTCAAATGTGTTGCATTTATAAAAGAAGAAGGGTGCACTAGATGTAACATCCCTATCCACATCCATTGGCATTATCACATGAACATATTCATTGCATAAATGATATGAAATCCCGTATGAACTTATGCATTAGATAAATGATCATTTAGTCATGCGATTTGTAGAAGCATGACAATGACACTTGCACCGTTATAGTTGGGACACTTGAACATATATGTAGTGTTTGTATAGTTGCATGACAAATTGTATTATATTGTCTGCATGTTATAACATCATAAATAATGGTGTTATAGAGCTTATTAAGAGTATAAGGAGAATTTAAGGATTGAGAGATGGATGGAGGTGCTTAAGGAGTGAAGACGAGGGATTAAAAGAGGAAAAGTGAACTTCCAACCAATGAAAATGAAGCACCATAATTTTATATTGTTATAACAAGTTTACATATGATAAGTAGGGTCAGAATTAAGAGGAAAACCATGAGTTATACCAGAAACAAAGAGAGAGCTAAGGAAGAAAGAAAGAAAGGAAGAAGAAGAAGAAAGGGAGAAGAGTGAGCTGCCTAAGGTTTTCTAATTCTGGGATAATAAGTAAGTTAATTTATCTTCTTCTCAACTAAAATTAACCTCTCATGACATATTACTCATGCATGGTTAGTGAGAATTATGGAGTAATTAAGGTAGAGCTCTTGGATGGAAGTTGAATCCAAGAGAACAAGAGCTATTTGTGCTGTATTTTGCTATCAGAACAAAATTTTACATCCACAATTTCATAACACTAGAAGAGGAATTCAGGAAAGTGCAAAATATGAAATTGTAGCTTTATGTCTCATATAAATTACTATGAAATAGTTTTGCTTGATTTGGTCTATGCGAGGAGATATGACTCCTTATGTGGCGATAATAGTTGATAGCTTATGTGGCGATAATAGTTGATAGCTTATGTGGCGATAATAGTTGATAGCTTATGTGGCGATAATATTTGATAACATAAGAGGCTATAATATGTGATAGCCTATGTGGTGATAATATCTAATAGTCTATGTGGCGATACTATTTGACAGCTTATGTGGCGATAATATTTGATAGCCAATGTGGCGATAATATTTGATAGCTTATGTGGCGATAATATTTGATAGCCTATGTAGCGATAATATTTGATAACCTATGTGGCGATAATATTTGATAGCATATGATAGCATATATGGCGATAATATTTGATAGTCTATGTAGCGATAATATTTGATAGCTTATATGGTGATAATATTTGATAGCTTATATGGTAATAATATTTGATAACCTGTGTGGCGATAATATTTGATAGCTTATAGCCTATGTGGCGATAATATTTGATAGCCTATGTGGCGATAATATTTGATAGCCTGTGTGGCAATAACCTGTGTGACAATGATATAGTAGCCTGTATGGCAAGAACATTTGATAGCCTGTGTGGTAATAACATTTGATAGTCTGTATGCCAATGATATAATAGCCTGTGTGGCAATAACATTCAATAGCCTGTGCGATAATGATATCTATAGCCTATGTGGAAATAAAATATAATAGCCTGTGTGAAAATAATAATATTTATAGCCTATGTGGAAACTAAAAATGAAAGCCTTTGTGACAGTGATATCTATAGCCTATGTGGCAGCAATTTATGACAGCATGTGTGGCAATAACCTTTGATAGCCTATGTGGCATTTAAGAGGTAAAAATTTATTTCGTACATGGATATGATGATGAGTTATTTATGTTTAAATATTGTTATATTATTTGAGATTGAAGTATCGTTGTGCATTTACTTACTGAGTATGCAAGCTCACTCTTTTGTATGAAATCTTATTTTAGGAAGAGTAGACTAAAGATTGCATCCAGTATAGATTTCGAAGTTGCTGTCTAGTAGTGTAATAGAGGTTGGGCCAGTATGCAGTCAATTAGTATTTTAATTTGTTTATCCATGTATGTTTTGTTGTAAATAGTTACTATGTGATGAACAAGAGACATAGTGAAAAAATCAAAAACAATATTAAAAAAATTAAATGAGGTCTTTAAATGACAATGGATCAACAAAGAGAGAATTTTTATGATTATTAAATAGTATATCACAATTGGTGGTATCATAGCGAGTAAATGATTCTGTAGATATTTGTAATTTGAATGTGATATATATGATATTTGCATTGTGTTAATCTTACATGCATTGGCATAAAGGAGTATGGATGCACCTGATAGAGTTCATACTGGCCTAAAGGTTAGGGATGAGTCTATTGAGTCTGTTCATGCACATGAGCATGTTGACCATGTTACAATAGTATTATAATTAACACTAAAGAAAAAGTGCAATTCAGATAATTCTGTGAAGCAATAAGTCATAATTTTAATGTTATAATGATGATTAATTAAGATATGATGTGAGTTAAAAAGGATGACTAAAAGATATGAAGGTGAAAGATGTTAAGTCATGAAGAGGAAGTAAGTGAAAGTTATGACACATATATGTAAGAAATGATGAATAATTAACATGAATGAATGAAAAAATTAGAGGGTAATAATGAATAAAATGTTAATATTTTAGATGGAAAGAAGTTATGTTATAGGATATGTTAAAAGAAATGAAGAATGATGAAAACTAAGGTATAAGCTAAGTTAGGTGTAAGACCTTTGATGGCTATTGAGGATCTTTGTATTTGGATTGTATCCGATCGACTGCTAACACTAAGGAGGTCAACCGTTAGTCTTCTGAAGCTTAAAATACTTGAAAGTTTTAGCTTATTTTGACTACCAGTTTTAGAATATATTTCCAGAGGTTCATTCAATCAAAGAAAATGAAATGGGGGGAAAATAAAAAGTGACATATATATATATATATATATATATATATATATATATATATATATATTACAAAATAAAGGCACACACACAGAAAAAGAAAACAACATCTAAGAGCGTGGTGGTCCTTTTGAGGTGGATGGTGATGGGGGTGTTAAGAAAGAGAGGACACAAAATTCAGGAGCAACTATTTGGAGGGACTGAAAGATTTGCTGCAGAGTAGAATGTATTTGTTTGGAACATTCTACACTTCTCATTTGTTGAAGGTAAAGAACTTGAGAAGCATAGGTAAAATGATTATTTATTTTGGCAGCAAGAACGTCAGAGTGCAGTTTTATTTCCTTTTTAATTTCTTTAAGGTTTTGCTCTAATAGAGCAAGCTTGTCTTCTGTCGATCTTTCGTACTTTCATCTTCTTTTTCTTTTACAAACTTTCATTTCTTCTCTAACTAGGGTGCCTCTTCTATGACTTTTTTCCCTTTGTTATGTCCAAGACAAAGGGTTAGGTCCAACCCTTCCTCATTAGTTTTAAGATTCAGGTCAAGGTGCTTGTTCGCCATTTCTAGGAGTGTCGAATGTGAGATAGAGAGGAAAAAATATAGATGAATGATGAAGAAAAACTAAGCTGACAAGGGTTTCAAAAGAGTAGTTTGCTTAGTGATGAGGGAGTAAGAGAATCGAGTTAATTATAGAGGTTTCATAATAGATAATAAAGGACAGACGATCTTTTCGCCGCTTCCTATAGGATTTCTTTGGATTGCAAACGCACAAATTTGAAAAAAAGAGTATAGAGTATATGCAGGTGAATAGTTTGGTTAATAAATTCATAGAAGCTATGTCAAATAGGTATGTGCCATTAAACTTTTGACTACTAGTGTTTATGTAGGCTCCCTTAGTGGAGAATTTTTTTTTGAGCATGAGCTATAAAGACTTGGTATGCTTTGCATAATGGGGAATAAAGCTGCATAGATAGTTGACAATTCTGAGAAATTGTTCTATCTGTTTCTTTGTCAGATTCTCATCAGGTAATTTTAATAATTTAATTGCAAAAATCTGCATATTTTTTTTGCCTATATGACAAACATATTCACTTTATAGACTGGCTAAAATATGTTGCTGAGATTGTGAGATTACATGACATTCTTGTTTGTGGCATTTTTGACATGTAATGTTTTATGTTAACTTTTGCTTGCTATTGGTTATCCAGTGGCTAATTGTAATTTACATATGTTATGTAAATACTTGCAATTCTGGTTTAAGCTTATAGCTATATCAGTAGGATTTCTCAAGTCTCATATCAAACATAATGGTTTTTTTTTTTCTTTATGATGGGATACTTATAACTCATTGTAAGTGGCTAAATTATTGGTTAAATACTCCTATTTGGTTAACTCAATCTAAAATGTAATGTCCTGACAGACTAATTTTATTGTTCAAGGATGAAATATAGATTGTTTCTAACGATGAATCTATGTTATATTTGTATTTTTGAGAAGTTAACTTTTTGTTAGGACTTGAGATTGAATGGCAACATCCGCAAGTTTAAATGCCTTTTCAGTAAACCTTCTTCCAATTGATTAACATTTCTTACTTTTGGAAAATAGAGTTCTTTTTTAGGAATATAGATTTGAAATTAGTTTCAACAATTAATTATTGAGCTACTTATAAATGTAGATGATTAGGTGAGTATCTAGTTATTTTTCAGCTACTTACATGTATTAAATTTCGAGGATGAAATTCCTTATAAGAGGGGAAGAAATGTAACATCCTTATCCACATCCATTGGCATTATCACATGAACATATTCATTGCATAAATGATATGAAATCCCATATGAACTTATGCATTAGATAAATGATCATTTAGTCATGCGATTTGTAGAAGTATGACAATGACACTTGCACCGTTACAGTTGGGATACTTGAACATATATGTAGTGTTTGTATAGTTGCATGAAAAATTATCTTATGTTGTGTGCATGTTATAACATCATAAATAATGGTGTTATAGAGCTTATTTAAGAGTATAAGGAGCATTTAAGGATTGAGAAATGGATGGAGGTGCTTAAGGAATGAAGAAGAGGGACTAAAAGAGGAAAAGTGAACTTTCAACCAATGGAAATGAAGCACCATGATTTTATATTGTTATAATAAGTTTACATATGATAATTAGGGTAAGAATTAAGAGGAAAACCATGAGTTATACTAGAAACAAAGAGAGAGCTAAGGAAGAAAGAAAGAAAGGAAGAAGAAAAAGAAGAAGAGAGGGAGAAGAGTGAGCTGCCTAAGGTTTTCTAATTCTAGGATAATAGGTAAGTTAATTTATCTTCTTCTCAACTGAAATTAACCTCTCATGACATGTTAATCATGCATGGTTAGTGAGAATGATGGAGTAATCGAGGTAGAGCTCTTGGATGGAAGTTGAATCCAAGAGAACAAAAGCTATTTGTGCTGTATTTTGCTGTCAGAATAGAATATTGCATCCACGATTTCATAACCCTAGAAGAGGAATTCAGGAAAGTTCAAAATATACAAGTTGTAGCCTTATGTCTCATATAAATGCCTATGAAATGGTTTTGCTTGATTTGGTCTATGTGAGGAGATATGACTCCTTCAGTAGGACTGGGTCAAATCTGAACTGAGATTATCTTAGTCTTCTATTTTCTTATATTTTGGTGGTCTTATGTTCTGATTTTGACAAAGTGTAAAATATGAAATTTGTAGGGTTATGTCCTCTATAAATACTTGTAAATCAGTTTTGATTGATTTTCTGTGTGGCAAGAGATATGACTCATTGATTGGGACTGACTCTGTATTGGGATGAAACCTCATATTTCTTTTGAATCTATTTTCCAAGAATTTGATGGCTATATATTCAGAATTTGATGATGGTCCAAACTTGAAAGTTGTATATTTATGCCTTATCTACATTCCTGTTAAATATTGTTGCCAAATCCAGTTGTTATCATGTTACAAACCTACTTACCCTGAGATTGGTCCTTTGTTTTGGTGACTTTATAGACTGAATTAGACAATGAATAAAACTTGAAAAATGTTCCTTTATATGTTTTGTAACTGGTGGTAGATTATTATTACAACTGGATTGGTACAATTTGAGATACATCTAAGAAGGTAAGACCTACTCAGACTGAGACAACATTGTAATAAGGCAAAATTCAAAAATTTACCACATTTTCTATGTGTTTGATATTGGCTTGAAATTTGAATATGTTGTATCATTATGTGTCTAGTTTATTTGCAAAGAAAGAATCAAGTAATTTGGATGAGTATATCTAGAGTTATTGTTATGAGAGTATAGCAAGCTCAGGCTGCCATATAAGGAAAATATGCATAAATACTAGGTCCATTTCATGAATCATGTCATAGTTGCATAACAAAATGAAAATCTTGCTTTATCATCATGAATTGAATTGGTGTATTGAAATAGGTCCTCGAGGCATTGAGGA